>JASDQU010206059.1:29666-55130 GCA_032191745.1 Picea mariana
AGATTCTGATCTTCTAGCTTCTTCTTCTTGGCACCCTTGGGGATGCAATCTCCAATATTTTTTTGTTTACGTTTTTGTGACATTTTATCTATCTATTTCTGCATGCATGTGGATTTTTGATGGAATACTTTATGGCAGTAAGCGCATTTCTCCCCTTTTCTTTTTCTTCCCTTTCCACCTTTGGATCCAGAGGCATCGTTGAATGGTTTTGAGTACCCTTCCTTCTTTGGATTTGCATATGATTTCATTTTGTATTTGACTTTAGATTTCTTATTTTGATGAATTCTACCATAATGCATAGTAAGTGCATGAACCTTTGGGCATTTGATTTTTCCCATGTTGATAAGCTTGTTTTTCTCTTGTGTCAGAGATTACATAAAGACCTCAAGAGAGGGCATCTTCCAGGTGGCTCCAAAGGAGAGCCTAAATGAATAAAATGTGGATAAAAACACTGAGTATTATGGACCAAGTTTGGAGAGAATGGTGAGCACCATTTTTTTCTCCTCCATAGATTTATCAACCCCACAAGGCTTGAGTTGTGGCAACAAATCCTTATATTTTATAAAGAAATCTTGGAGATTGTCAAAGGTTTTTGGATCCAATGTGAGAAATTACACCTCAAGCACGTGTCCCCTCATCTCATCCTATTCTCCAAAAATACCTTTAATGGTAGTCCAGGATTCATTGGGGGTTTTACAAGAGGATATGTGAAAGAGGAGTTCAGGAGAAATGAGACTACAAATAGTTCCAAACACTTCATCCATTCGATTCAGGTACTTGTATTTTTCTTTAACTAATGTGGGTTTGATCTCTGTGTCTATGGATAACCTGTATAATCCTCTGCCTTGAATATGCACTATAGTTTTCTCCTTCCATGAAATGAAATTGTACAGTGTAAGAATGAAGTCTTTTGGAAATTGCATTTTTTCATTGTCTTCAATCTTCGGTACATGCAAAAAGAATCCATTGTGTATTTTTCATAGAAATCCATCGGCTCTGATACCATGTAAATGTGTTAAAAATGCACAGAATATATCTAGCTATCAAATGACATACACAGTTTGCAGAGAAAATATAAGAAAAGAGAAACAAGAGAGAAAGAATGGAAGAATTCTCATTAACCAAATGAATGAATGATAATTTATACATGACATACTCTGTATAAATCAACTAATGCACACTGGAGGAGAATCCACTACACCATAGTGGTGGTACAGAGTGATCTGGACGCACACCATAAATTACAGGAGTAAACTTCCACCTAATCTAGTCTCTCAGGAAGTTACGGGAGTGAACTTCCACCTAGTCTTAGTTAACTAGTCTCTTAGTCTTCAGTTAACCGACTGAAGAAGGGTGAAGTGGGGAGGAGATCAGGGAATCATGATTAATTCACTAGTCAAGTGATAATCCCAAGGACAATATGCATTAGCTGGTGATGATCCCAATGATGCATGGTGATGATCCCAATGTTGCATGGTGATGATCCCAATGTGGCATCTAGACTCCACTCAACTGATCAAATTGAAGTGTGAACTATAGAGAATATTATCCTAGAGGAATATTCTCCCTAAACTATAGGAGACTGAATAATGACTAATAAACATAGGGAAAACCTTAGGAAAAACAAAATCCTAGGTGTGAGTGAAGTATCTCCAACACCCGAAACCCAATTGACCCGATTGACCAAAAACAACATATAAAATAATATAAAAAAATAATAGTAAATACAAAAATATAAACAATATATAAAAATAATAAATAAATAAATATCAAATGATCAAAATCTAAAACCTGAAGACTTGATGTGACGCCCTTGTATAAATGACATGTGTCATGTGGGGTGGCATATAATAGTGACATGGAATGTAAAAAAAAACATGATTAGATGATGATGTGGTTAGGATACAATAACACATGGCAGTGACATGGAAATTCCACCTACAATTTTTTTCCAATTCAGTGCTGCTACGTAATCATGCCAACTCATCAAAACAATGAAAAATGTCAAACTTCAAAAGGCCATAACTTTTGATTCGAGAGTCAAAATGAGGAAAACTTTATATCGTTGGAAAGATATCGAGGAGACAAATATTATGGGAAGGTTAAAAAGGGACAATAATGAAAAATAAAAATAGTTCAAAATTAGAAACCAAAAGTAATCCAACAAAATATTTCAAGAAATTTATATGGGGTCTCTTTATTTTCAATAAAAATTAGGAAGAAGTGTTCAGGCCTCCATGAAACACTATGATATAAATAATAAAAATCAAACCAAACCCTTAAGAAAAAAAATTTAAAATACCTAAAAAAAAAATAATTTAAAATTTAACCTATGTTACAACACATGTCATCAAAAGAACCAATAGAATTTGTTGGGAGTGAAAGATACCGGTCATATGTTATACCTATGGGTTTGGAGAAACAATCTGACCATCACATCATCATGTTTGATCAAATGGATGTCACAAATAATGAGAAACTGATCTAGATACTTTTTTGGATCCATAATTCCGTCACTCTTAAGAATATGTAAAACCCCCTAAGGAAGGATGGGAAACTAATGTTGCTCGCCTTGTATATTGAGAGGACTAGATCTTGGTCTTCTTATTGTATTTATTCATCTGTCATTTTCCCTTCCACCATTGTGGGGAATTTCATGTATTTCCTCTTCTTGGTCTCCCATTGTTGTTACAATAAAAGTTTCATAAGTAGAACTTTGAGTGTCTTGATGAATTTCAAGAATCTTCTTTTTGCTTCCTTTTAGAGATCCTTTATATGATTCGATCTTCAATAACTTACTAATGTATTCTTTTTCTTTGAACTTCATCTATATCTTCTCTTTGGGCCAAAGCTTTCCATGTGAGTTTCGATTTCCCCTCAATTTATTGGTATAGACAAACCCAAATTGTATAATTGGTTCAATATGATTCTTTGGCCTTCAAGTCAAATTTATATCAGGGGTTTATTCGAATTTTGTTGAGTCATTAAATCTCTGGTATGAAAATCCCACCTTTTTTTGATCCCCAGTATGGTCTCCAAAAATGTTGATCTTTAAGACTGTTTAGAGTCTTGAAGATAACATCACGAGGATAAACCCACCTACATTTTTAGAGAGGTGGTACTCCTATTTAATATGATACAATTAATACAAAGAATGCCTGAGAAAGGACCAAGATTTTTCTGAAATAAATATTCACAAATAGAGAATGCCTAAGAAAGGACCAGCGTTTTTCAAGAATTCATATTCACAATAACATGCATTATACAAGACTATAAAGGAATAAAATAGAAAATATCACAAGTCATCATTTCCATCATAGCATGAAGTAAATTAAAACATATCATTTAGTAGGATAAGAATAAAGGACCACATATGCAAAGAAATTAGCATGATCATTCAATTAAAACACAAAGTGATTTTGATAGACACATTCTTGAAATATCATGCTTAAAACTCAAAGTCTGAGAAACCAATAGATATGTTCCCCAAATATTTCTCTGGGAACCTAAAAAATATGCAAATGTCTTAAAAGAGTTAATAATATTTGGAAATGAAATTTCATTTTTTCTAGCAGAATGAGATGGGTCTCCCATGGACCATAATATAAATGAAAATACTTGGAAGAAAAGACTGAAATACATTTAGGAATTGACCTTTGGTATTCATAGACTATGAAATAGAAAATGTTAGATGACTGCTAACTAAAAGGAAATAAATGAAAATCTTAAAAAAAGGGTTACTCTACTTACTATGCTGGGAAACTCTCTCTCCTTTCTTTTGTCTTTTATATTTTTCTAGTTTGGAGGTGCTTTATCGATTGCAACTACTTTTTGGGAATCTGGATCAATTATTTTGACCAAAGCATTGTTTAACCATTGTCCAATGTACCACGACATCGGAGAAACTGTAAATTCATGCTTGATATTGGTTTCAAATAGTTCATCTTCAATATATTTTTAATTAAAACCTAATTCATGAATTGTATCTACTTGGTCTTCATTTTTGTTTACATAATAAATTAACCATTTCTCAACTTCCTCTTGCTAGAATTATGTTAGGTTTTCGAATTCATTATACCATGAATTTTTTAGAGCCTCAATTCTTTATTATAATTGATCCTTTGAGAGTAATATAGGGTCCATTATCAAATTTAGGCCCTCCAATTCTTTAGTTAAATCAACAAGCATGAGAAACAAATCACTTATTTTTGAATTTATAATATCACACTCAATAATCATCTCCCATAAACATTTGATTCTCGTTTACCAACATGAATTTATTTACCTAAGTCTAACCTTTGAGGGAAAGTTTTATTACCTCATGTGGACGTTTCTCATACATGTTATTATGGATGTGAATTTTCTGACCTATTCTTTTTAACAATTTTCATCGTTATCTCAATCCTTTTGGAGATATCCTTTGAGATTTAAAATCCTTGTTGAAATACTAGTTGAACTAGAAGTTAGTTCCCAAATATCAAGGATTAAAGTGACCCTCTTTTTAATATTTTCTCCAACATACTTTATAATAGCTTCCAATAAACTTGAATTCACTCTCAATATTGAACTTTATTCCGATGTATCCTCTAAAACATTAAGTGGTATAATGGAATAAATTGTTTCTACAAACAATGGTTTGGGAAGTAGAGCGTATTCTAACTCTTTTATTCTTTTCCTCAAAATCAAGTTCTCTTTCTCTTGTTCATCATTATAATATTTTAGGGAATCCCCTACAGCCTCATGAAATTCAAAAACCTTAGAAGGTTTTACTCATTCAATTTCTTTGAGTTCTTTTTAAACGAGGCATGGTGTAGAGCTACTGATTATTCTTCAAAAACTAATGCACCTTCACAAGCTAGTTCTTCTACTACTATTATTCTCTTAATCAGTCATTTTTCAACCCAATCATGCTCTCCAATTATAGCATCAAATTCAATATCTTATGAATTAACTTTAGAGCCTTCAACCTCTTGATTTTCCTTTTTCAACACTTTCCCTTTTTCTCCTTGAAGTTCTTGAAACTCTGTGTGATTTTTCCTTTTCTTTTATAGGGGGTATTTACCTCCTCCATTACCAAAATTTCCATCAATATACTTTCTTTTCTCTACATTACTTACATGAGCTTTTCTTCGAGTTGTTGAAGAAATTTTTTCGGAAATGTGGGGTGAGTTCGGGTTACCACTTGTTGTGGTTTTCCTTCTTTGTTTATATTGGTTATTTATGATAATTGTAGTATCAATATCATATTGGTGGCTTTCGGGGGAACTTTCTCAAGGGTTTTGGTTTTCCCTTCCTCCCTCATCCAATTATGTTGACTTAATGAAAGATGAACCATAACCAATGGTGAACATGTGAGCCATGAGAAAACCTTTAGGGTCCAAGCCATGTACTTCGTGATTTTTTCTCATTTTAAAATGAGAGAAATAAAAAGAAAATTCATCCAAGTGAGAGAGGATTTTTGACAATAATCTCTCCAACTTTCAAAGGTAATGGAATGAATTTTTTTCTATTTCTCATTGAAAAAATTGTCCCAAGATCTTTATTTCCTGCATACTTCAACCATAAAGAATTTATCAAAAACAAAATAAGAGAGTAAAAAGGGTTTTCCTTGGAACCCATGCAGTATGATATAGTTGAACTCATATTGTACTTCAAAAACTCCCTTTCCAACAATAAATGTTGTGCCTTTTTTTGAAAATCTTTGTGTGGAAGAACCATGAACCATCCTTTTAAAAGTGTATAGGAATGCATTTTGTACATAGTAAAAATGATAAGGATCCTTATGTATCTAGAGTGATGGATACCATAAATGTATTGGATCCTTGTTATAATTCAAATTTACTGACTATGGAAAATCCTCAAGTACATGGCAATAAAATATGGCATGAACCAAATAAGAAGCCATGTAGAACTTGTTTGTTTTATGGAATTTTCCAATTGAAAAGAAACTTGATTCAAGATAATACAAGCCCAATAAAAAATTACATCTTCATGAACAGAATAATGTAGGACATACAAAACATATTTCAGGACAATATATGTAGAGTATTTCCCAACAATTTTGGTAAACAACCATGTGAATTCCTTGTATGGGTACTTAAGTGAGCATACCTCAATTTGAGAAGAGCTTCCAAAATCATTTTATGGCTCTATGAGAAAGTTCCTCAAGAGGTATCCTCCTCCATTATGGGACTTTAGGAAGGAATTTTCTTCAAAACCTTTAAAATTATTCTTGGGTGTTGGGAGTTGAAGTATCTTTCTAAAAACCATAGGCATGAGGGAGACTGGTCTCTTTTCATCCAGTTGAATTATCCTTTTCCAAGTGTTGAATTTATTTGCATACCACATAATCAATTCCTTGAATTTGAATACCTATGGCATGCACCCAGGCTATGCTATTATGGAAATCCAAGTTTTATTTGAGCCTTTTTCCTTAGTTGAGAGTCATGAGTACCACTTAAAACCTTCCAAACGCTAGAGCTCTCGATCTTCACATCCCAAAGTGTTGATGGTGTCTCCACAATATAGTTCCTTTATATCAATTGACATACTTTTCTTTAATTAATTAAATAAATACGTGGTGGTAGTTTTGAACTAATCTCATTTACATCAAGGATTTAGAAATTACCAAATTCACCACATATATTTCTTAATATCATATGTCATAACACTTAGTTCATAAATGTTAATTATTGATTTGATTTATATTTATAATAGAGATTTTATGAAGACCATGTCACATAAATAACATTATTAATTCATAATGTGTGACTGCGGATGTGATACTGAAATAATTTTTATTGGTTCTCATGTGTTGGGATTGATGGATATAGGCTATGTATGGAAAGTGAAAAATGAGTAATGCGAGGGTGATTTTGGAGATTGTAGAAGTGAGGCTTGTGGATTGTGGGAGAATAAGGGATGAGATGATGGGAGGGGTATCCTACATTTTCATTCATAGATTAGACTAAGTGTAAAGGTTGGTTCATTTTGCAAGTCACAGAACTATGGGTTCATTCTACAGGATGTAGACTTGCGGGTTACGATTTTATGGGTTGTGGATTTTGGAAATGAATTTATAATGGTTTCGGGTGTATAGTAATGAGGGATCTATGGAGTGAATAAATGACTAAGTATAGGAAATTTTAGGCCTACATTTTTTCATACTTTTGATGATAAAGGGAGGTCTTCCCGCAACCCACTTTTTGCAAAAAATAACTAAGTGTGGGTCTTTGCAAATATTACTAAGTACTACCAAAGAACTAGAACGTGATCAATGAAACTTGATCAAAATTACCCCACTTACTTTATCTTCCTTTGAGACTGTCAATAAATCCATCTACGATCCTGACAAATCATTAATAATAGAATCTCCCCAATCATGTTAGAACAATATGATGAAGAATTTCATAACTCTAGAGGAAATCATGCTCCTAGCCCTATAGGGAAATCATGCAACTAATCCTACTGATCATGATTATTATTTTGATCATGTTCATATAGTAGTGAAACCCAATACCTTAGGAACTTCATACCATCCACAACCATCTAAAGTTAAACTACTTTTTCCCTAACTAGAGAGGTTAAGTTTTGAAAATCCACTTTCTCAACTTTAGTTTGATTTCTTGGGAGAACTATGAAATGTTTTCATAAAAACACGTTTATTCTAGGAAATCAAATATGTCCCTATATATGCCAAAGTTATCTAATAACTATGCCTGAGAGATCCTAGTAGGAAAATGAAGGACCCACAAACTGTCAATTTTATTGGTTAGCTAGCCAAGTTGATGCTTGAGAAAAATTTTATGACCAAGTAAACTGACCCAAAGATCCCTATAGTTAATTTTTACATCAACAATAATTCAATTCCAAACACTTTAATTGACTTGGGATCTACCACCAATGTCATGACTAAGGAAACCATGGAGAAGCTCCAATTTTCCAATTTACACCTAACTCCTATAGTCCTTCAGTTCACTAATTGATCTACTATAAATGTAGAAGGGATACTACATAGTGTAGTAATATATATGGATTCTTAGGAATACATAACAAATTTCATTGTATTGCAGCTAAAAACCAACACTAGGGGCTACCCATTGAGTCATGGAAGGCTATGGTTGGCCACTATGGATGCCTACATCAGTTGTAGATCCAAGGATATGAATATTTCTCATGGTAATTCCACTAGAATACTTACCGTGTACCCCCTTTCCAATCCCAATATATATCAATAAATGGCTATGTTGGTGGGGGATTAGTACAATGATGATGAAAATGTTAAGAAAATACTAACTCTTGACCAAACTCTCACTTTAAAATATGAGACTGAGGATGATCTAATCAACAATTTCATAACCAATCCCTACTCATTCCATCATTCAATATCCCCTTTTCTCAGTCGTATCTTGAAGAAGTGTCTTCAAGAAAAAAATTCATTGGATACTATATCCTTACAATCAAACTCCATGCCTTCTCATTTGTACTCCATAGAAAAATATCGTAATACACATGTGGAAATTAGCCCCCAAAAAATATTCAATATCAGTCCTAAGTTAGAAACCTCCTAGAGGGAACAATTGACTAAGTTACTAGATAAAAATAATAATGCAATTTCCTAGCAATACACTGATATGAAAGGGATTCATCTAGATCTTTCTACCCATCATATTTACATTAGGAATTAATGTCAACCTATTAGACAAAATCAACGATGAATGAAACTTGTTTTGAAATATATAGTGAAAGAAGAATTATAAAAATTGTTTAATATGAATTTCATGTATCCTATCTCGGATACCCAATGGGTCTCACCACATGTAACTGTTTCCGAGAAAAATGGTAAGTGGAGTATTTGTGTTGACTAAAATAATTGAATAAAGACACGTTAAAAGACCATTTCCCTCTTCCTTTCATCTATCATCTCCTTGATACTTGGCTAGTGAGAATTGTTTTCCTTCCTTGATAAGTTTAGTGCATACAAGCAAATTTACATTTCTCCAAAGGATCAAGACAAGACAAATTTTACCTTCCCATGGGGAACCTATCCTTACCAAGTATTTATTTTAGACTATGTAAAAACCCTACTACTTTCATATAGACCATTCTCAATACCTTTTCATATTTGATTAAGGATTGTGTATAGGTTTATATTGATGATTTCATTATGTATAGTAATTATACTTTTAAGGAAGCCATAGACAACCTAGAGAAAGTTCTCATATGATTCTAGGAAACAAATTTTTCTCTTGGTCATGAGAAATGCCACATGCTATTAACAGAAGGAATTATACTCATCCATCACATATATTTTATATGTATTAAGGTATATCCAACAAAAATCAAGGTAATTTCAAAACTTCTTGTGATGAAATGTCAAAAATATGTTCATAGTTTCTAGGACATGCTAACTAGTATCGTCATTTTATTGAAAAATTCACTTAGATTGCATATCTATAGTTTACACTAATCTCCAAATATGTATATTTTAATTGGATTGATCAATGTTATATTTCTTTTGAATATATCAAGGAAAAGTTTTCCACAACACCTATGTTGAGAGGACCAAATTGGTCTCTACCTTTTCATATTTCCATAAATGCTTGTAAAACAACTATTGGTGTAATACTTGGACAAAAGGGAGACAAACGACTGTATGTTATCTACTTAGAAAAAATATCTCTCGTTGAATTAAAATATACAATAATTGATAAGGAGTTTCTTGTTATTCTCCATGCTATTAATGGATTTCGTCAATATAGAACTAGCTATCTTATATTTTTGCATATTGACCACTCATTTATCTGTTCTTTAATGAATGAACTTGTTAATGTTTGGTTAAAATTAACTCGATCATAGATTAGTTAAGATAACCTTGACTAAATCATTGATGGGTTTATCAATGGTGGTTTACAAGCCCATCGTATTGAGAAAACCATGTTATTTTCCAGTGGTATTACATATAATGAAGCATATTTAATGGCCTAGAATACTCCATTTTAAAATTCCTCAAGAGACCAATGTTGGCTTGACTTGGTTATCTTGGTCAAATTGGACAACATTAAATAAATAATATATTTCTTGTAATGTACCAATCTCTTTGGGTACCTCAAGATTCACCTTCTGGGGTGAATTTTATATTTTTAATACCAAAATAAAATCAAGAAGTGTGTAGCAGGCCATGCAATAACCAAGAAACATATGTATTCCTATCAAGAAATCCTTCTCATGCTATGCACAACAATGATCGGAAATTAATAAAGTTAAACATAAACACACACACACACACACAAAACAAATAATAGAGAATCATAGAAAATGGACTTATCTTTAAAATACGACACACCAACTGGCTGCAGATGTTAGACTTTCCATCGAAACATAGACATTGTTGTTCTAGATCTCAATATCATGTCGCCCCCAATCCAGGGATATGAATCCAAAAGTAAGAGTCCTTTACCAACTCTAACACACACAACCAACTATCAAGCTCTCACGATTTTCCCAACCACATAGAAATCCTAGTTTACCAACTCTCTTTCCCTTCAACCTACACAACCCAAAGAAATGACCCCCTTTCTATGCAATGTAGTCTCTCAAGTTGTTCCAATTATTTTCTAGGGATCTAGTGTTACTGGTTAGGAAATATCAATGCTAGAAAATTTAAGGATTCTTAGGTGTGGACAATTCTATCCAAACTTCCATGATTCTCATGCACACATGCATCTATTCCCTCCTAGAATAATCAATAATTACTTACATCCAACCAACAATGAATCTTCTCCTCCACTAATTTTTTCCCATGCCTAGACTAAAATAAAGAATGAAGGAGGAATGAATAACAAAATAAAATGAAGAACAATGAATGAGTGATTAACCAAATGAATGAGGAACACCCCCAAACAACCAAAAATTGGCTTTATATAATTACATGCAATAAAGCACCACATGGCCTTCCCCAAGAAGCTCATGTAGCCACTTTTCCCCAACTAAAACTAAGATGGGTGAATAAATAATGATAAACTAATAATTAGCCCCTTTATCCCCCTCTCTTGTGGAATCATAGCCCCCTATTTCTATATGTGACTGTCTTGTAACCAATGATGTATTTTATTAATATTTTCAAACTATTACATTGTACAAATACATATCTCGTCCCTTGGACATATTACTAACTAGAAGCTCTTTGACCTAGAGTATATCAACTCACAAGTCAAAGTCACATTTACATAAATACACTTTAGTTCATATGGATTAAAACCAGGGATGTTATATCCCCCTCGCCTTATTTTTTTACTCTCCTCAGTTCACAACACGATACCAATGTTCTTAATATTAAAAATCTAGTACCTTCGGCCTTTAATCCACATAGGAATTCAAGTTGAATGCTTATATACATAGGCATTCTAGCCTAAAAACATGCATACATAGGAACTCTGGCCCAACACATTTATAATATTCTCACACTTTATATTTCTAGTAGCAGTTCCAACCAACAAGATTGCATTCCCCATCATCTCGCACAAACCAAGTAAGTGTACCACCTTCTCTCCTCTACAGTTCCTCGGGTTGTACCACTTCTCTTCAGGTCTCTAGTGAACTCGTCCAAAAAGTCTTAGAGTTGCGCCTCCATGAAATCCGGTTGCAGCAAGTCCATTGGACTTTCTAATTCGTTTCATGCCTTTGTCCTTGAGCTCGATTTCCTTTTGGTGGTCTTCTTCCTAAGATTCTATCTTCAATAGCCAACATCTCATCTATATTACACACATATAATCATCATGAGATATCATCATAACAATTTCACTCATTAAATGTCAAATCTATTTTATAGGGAATTTTGTTTTTCCAATATGAGTTTCCTTTACTAATGTTTGTCTCTTGCATCAACATACATTTGTATTCCTTATGGTATTACACCATTTTCATATCCATTACCATTCTTCCTGCAGTTTTCTAAACCTTCATTCAACCAAACAAATTGTCAGTACTCATGCACATTATCATTCTATCTTGGTAACATTTTCAACAGCTCAGAAAGTGATCTCAAAATTGTAACAAACTAATAATTCAATCACCTTCATCTAGTCTCCATATTAAATATAATGCAACTGTCATTCATTATGCATTTTTAGAACCACCGGATTTTCATAATGCAACAAATAATTACCAATAAAATAAAAATTTATGTCCCAATACCCATGGCCACATCTACACAATGCATCCTTGCATTGACTCCATAATACCACATTTCTATGTCATGCATTCCACCATGGCGAGTTGGAATTTCTATCCAACACCTCAACACATCATCAAACCTCTTCCCAATTACTTTCTCTACTATGTTGATACCTTCCTCTTCAACTCATACACAACACTAGGAAAATATTCCTAAGTGTTCTTCAGTGTCGGAAAATAGGTTGTAGTCCAAACATCAGTTATACAAGAGAAACCATTGTGAACTCACATAGCCCTATAGTCCTTCCATATCCAACCATCTCATGGTATCACACATGAATATCTCTATGTGAGTTCATATCTATAGAAGGAGTATGTCTTCTGACTTGACCTCAGCATGATCTCATAACAATCATAACATAATATGCAATTATATTTTACCTAAATAAATTCTAGCATCAACAATATTCATATACTCTAGGCCTTCGACCATTCCACGTCAATTCAAATATTGAAATTTAACTAAGTGAATTGAAATTCCTACCTCAATTCCCTTCAACATTTATGCATCAGAAGCAACCAAATGCATACTTTCATCGCTGTTATCAACCTATTTGATGATACATGATCAATGATATTTGTAGAATCTCACAAGCTTCCCCCACCATCCTTTTGATCATCATTCCTACCACCCTCATGGTCTTCACATGGATGGAATCCATATGTAGAAGAAAAAAAATCCACATCTTCAACCATGCTATATCATATTTCTTGAATACATAATCCATCCTTGGTCATACTCAATTTCCATAACATCATTATTCAATGTATATAACAACAAACTATTCTAATTCCACAAGCATGCCATATGCATATCCAAGCATGTACATATGCACAAATGCACATCCATATGCACCAAGAATTCATTGTCAGCATGCCTACTAATACATATGCATTCTAAATTCATCGTATGCATCATGCACTCCAATGAATTTATGTTTCAGCCTCACTTATTTATTTATTTAGGTTGTAACTAGTTGTCCTTGAATTATTTCAAATCCTTGATGTTGGTTTTTCTAATTTCCAAATATGATAATTATTTCTTTATGATTTCAAATAGATTTTAATGCCATTGATATCATATATTAATTACATACTGAGAGTTACAACTAAAATAAAACTACAACGGAAATAACAAAATCATAGAGAAATAGCCATGCACAACAGACAAGACATTTATCTCGGGAAAACCCGAACTCGGGAGAAAAACCCGGAAAACTTTTCTCTAGAAGAAATTCAATCCAATTTCATGAATACATCACCAGGAAAATGAAGAGTTCCAATCATGTAGAAATATGTTCCCTAGTGTGAGGAATATCCCTCAAGTATGGAGCATCACTACTACTAGAACAGGGTAGTGCACCACAAGAATCACACAGCTGGCAAATGGCAACTGCAACTACAACTGAAAACTTGGATGAAGCAACTAGTCAATGTGCACTAAAAGAAGAGAGTTGATGAGATGTGTAATAATGAAATGAATATGGATTTATTTATACTAGTCAAGTCATCTTAATCTACTAGCAGGGTTGACTTGTCATTTTTATATTTTAACTTTATTTTATTTATTTGTGTTTCTTTTACAAGTGTTTCTTCAATGGTTAAATGGATATGGATTAATCTCTTGTCTTATATTTCTTTCTATTGCATTTAAGGGTCTTATATAATGGTTTCTTATGTTTTTTTATGGAGAATGACTTCCCGAAGTTGAAAAACTTCAACACTCCCTCTCAATGAGGGAGACATTATCCATACATGGATTTCTTCAGTCATATAAAAGTTTCCTCATGAACCATGTTGATGATCCATATCCACACAATTGTGCTTAGCACCTCGGATCTTAAAGAAGACCACACCTGTACCATTCACCTCCACAAGTACATCCTTCTGAGTGAATTTCACCACATGTAAACCCTTGTGAGTGAATCTTCCATTCTCTACTGGTTAAACCACCAATCTTAGGAGAATGGCATCTGTTAGCGACCAAAAAGTAATGGTATTTTTGGAGAATGTCCTCATTACTCACTAATTGATTTATCGTTCCCTTAGGTATTTTGTCCAGTATAAGAGTCTCAATTCTTCATCAAGATTTGAATAGTATCCTAGTAATCTTGTTGCCTAAGATTTCTTTGGCTTTTCCATCTTCACCTGCATAGCCAAAATTTAAACATTTTTATTATTTTTGTTTTTGGACCATTGTTTTAGGATTTCTCATCAAAATTTAAATAGTCATTTCATTCGTTGGTCTTTTATCAAAAAGTGGTCTTGTGTGTGTTTAGTGTCAAACCATCAATAAATCTGCAAGCCAAACCTTAATGCTAGCCATGGATCATATGCCAAACTCTGAGTCACACAAATCAAGTTACAAAGCTTAGTGTTGATTGTTGAGATCCTTACCTCTCACCACATATTATCGATCATCTTATATATGCATGGGTGCATATAAAGTTAGAAAATATCTAATCTTGATACATATCGGATATGGTTCAAAAGGTAAAAATTAAAGGGAAGAATGCAGAACAATTGCCAGGTGTATTGCACAGGTGGTCCAAGGAGGAAGGTAGCTCAAGCTTTAAGCTGCATGTGGCGAGGTAATGAAAGTTTATGTATGCATCTGAGCCAAAGAGCAAGTCCCAGTTCCCACTCCATAGGATCTTAACATTTGATGCCTCGGGGATTTGATTTCTGAACAAATAAAATATAAATCAAATACAGATAACCTCCATGTATTGCAGATGTCGAATTTTTATTAAAAGACTTGCAGACCACCAAGTAAACACCCTGTCAATTCAGATTGGCGTGCGATGGTCAGAGAAAGATCTCATCGACGGATCCTTATTTATTTGAGCAGGTGATTAATCTTGTAGGAAAAGCTTAGATCGATGAAAAGTAACCAATTGTGGAGACCGTTTATGTTTCTTAACACATTGGATGTGGCCACTTTTCATGGAGCATGGGGTTTCTCAGCAGACAGATTGCTAGCTCTTAGTTCATGTCCCTTAACGGATCCAATAATAGAGATTCCTATATTACATGGTTGGCTTGAATCTCCATTGCTCTTGTATAATCTCTGTGCATGGAGATCCAGGATTCCATTCATAAACGCCCTAGAGCTATGTTCATGGATTTTTGGTACAAAGGGAAAAGTTCTTCATGTTGTTGTAGTTGTATCGGCTCTTGAAAAAGAGCAGCAACATTATCATTTTACATTTATTACACATGTCGATCATAACCAGAAGTATAGGGGTGAATTGTTTGGGTTTGTGCAAACCATAGGAGAACATTTTTGGCACCCGATACATAGAGATCTGAGTCAAATAACCATTTTCCAGATCAGTGTAAAGCTTTGCATCAGACTGATATTCATTGTGTACCTATCTATTTAACAATTATTCATTTAGATCTTGGGTTTTCGAGGATACTCAAGAATTCGTTTGGTGCTTTGTGGAGATTATTCACAAAGTAGATGATGATCATGAATTTTTTCTTAAGGTAGTTACGATTGGGAATTTTGGTATGGGTAAGTCCGGTTTTCTCTCCAGAATCACCAGAAATAAATCCAGTTTGGAAACAAAATCTACCATTGTTGCGGAGTTTGCAATGAGGATCATTGCTTTTTGCCTTTTCTTATTTTGACACGCAAATTACACTAGATGAGCTTTAGCGAATCTGCCAGGAATTTGGTATTGTTGAGCTTGAGGAAATGATCAAAGAAGATTGATCAAGATAATGATAGGAATACCCATATGCCCCAGTAAGAGGATCATTCTTGCGCTGCTATCAAATTCCGGTCATAGATATCAGCAATTGTGTATTTGGATTTATTTTTCATTGTAGGTCACCTGAGGTTTAAACATCAAATGTCGACAACACTTTATAATGCAGCTGCTGAAGAATCTAACACTTTATGTAGGATCATTGCTACTATGCATAATTTTTTCTCAAAGATAAAATAGAGCTTTCACTAGCGCAAAAGGTAGATTTATAACCAGTTAGCTGATGAAAAGTAGAGCTTTCACTAGCACAAAAGGCAGAAGTATAACCAGTTAGATGATGAAATGCAGAGCTTTCACCAGCTAACTAGCAAATCTTAAGGTAAAATAGATGGTGAAACCTAAGATGGCCAGATAAAGAGTAATTTTGCCCAGATCGAAGTTTTTACTAATCCAAATCATTTGAAAACACTTGTAATGGATAGATGTTGAATTATAGAGTCAGATTCAAGATCCATTTTTGGTGTATAAGGATTAGAAAAGGTATTCAAGTTGGTTTTGGTACCTATTTTGGTGGCAACAAATTAGGGTTTTTGCACAACTCAACAAATTCGAATTCTATCTCTTGGAAGAGTCATCAATCAACCTTGGGAGGCTAGTCTGCACTGCACAAGGATTATACTACCTCTGAAGACCATCATATGTGGAATTGACCTCATCTTGAGGATCTTTCCCTATTTTTTGTAATTATTGTTTTGACTTTCTGTATTTAGTAAATCTGATCCATTAATTCAAGATGTAGATACTATGATGTAAAAAATATAAAGCTGAAAATAGAAGATGAACTCAAGGGGAAAATTCGGAATACAATTTGGCCTATTGTACTAAGACTCTTATCTTTATAGAATCACAGTATTCTTTTTCTATCAATGTCAGATTTGTTCATATATTGGATTTCTCTGTACTTTATTGCAATTTAGCTCATCTTCTAAGAATTGTTATCTTCTTATTAAAATCATGAATTTGAATTAAAAGATCTCTTATTATCTTGTATGACCCTACATGTTAATGTACTTGGTTATCTAGACTAGTATTCTTCATACCCTTTTCAATTACTCTGTCTGGTCATTGATTTCTAAAGGCATTTTCTTATTCGAATGCATGATAAGTTGTTCTTCTCATTAGCTATTGAGTTATCCCATTGTTCCAAGCACACCAAATTTATCATATTCTCTAGTTACCAAGCATCTTTGCCCTACAACCCCAAGGAGTTTCTTGGAGTGATAACAAATTGGCGTCATTTCCGGGGAGAGGAGATTGAATCTCAGCTTCCTTGGGAGATGACATAAGTTCTAGCTTTGATGATAGACAAATACTGGGCACATTTTCGGTTGTAATCATCTATCTGGCGACTCCATAAAGGAAAAATTCAGTGGCGACTCCATTGTTTAGAAATCTGTTGGTGACTCCATTGGTATGACATGAATCAGATCTTTGGTAAGAGGTATGTGTTCTGTGATTTTTCAAGTATTTCTAGTTACCCTCATCCAGTGCCTATTAGAGATGAATGGGAACACAACCTTCCTAGATTTCGAGGAGAAGAATGGGAAGTGCCAACTGAACACTTGCTGGATTTTCATGACTTTATTCATTACCTTGAAATTGTACATGAAGATGTTCAAATTAAGCTTTTCAGGTATTCATTAGAGGGGATCTCTCTTGAATGGTGCAGGTCTCTTCCAAATGCAAGTGTTAGTTCTTTGATAGATTTCCATTCAGCCTTCAATTCCTTTTGTAAAGATTATTTTCAAGGTTGAGTGTCTTTTTGAAGGATGTTG
This sequence comes from Picea mariana, assembly GCA_032191745.1. Classification (NCBI taxonomy): domain Eukaryota; kingdom Viridiplantae; phylum Streptophyta; class Pinopsida; order Pinales; family Pinaceae; genus Picea; species Picea mariana. The sequence goes on from JASDQU010206059.1 coordinate 47,452, forward strand.
TGAAGAGTTTTCTTCATTTCACAAAGTTTTTGCTTGTCACAAGGATCAAATTCGTGATAAAGTTGTTATTGTTGAAGAAGACATTTACCATGTAGGTCAAGAGGTGTTGAAGGATAATAGTGACGTATTTGACATCATATCAGATGTGTCTGTTATTTTAAATATTGACAAAAATCAATATGTCTCTTTTGGATGTATTGATGTCAAAGAATCAATGCATATATCAGCAGGAAAAAGAAATGAATCTGAGTGAGCAGGAGAAAGTAATAGATCAACAAATTTCAGATCTGTGGCAAATACTATGAGTAGTCCTCAGTTTTTAGATTTGCAGCCATAGGGAAATTGTAGTAGACATGAAGACTTGAAAGGTGATGAGCAGATTGACCAATCAACAAGTGAAATTATTGAATCTCCAATATATGTTGAGGACAACCCACATTTTCCAGACTTGCAGACAAAAGTGGTTTGCAGAAGATATGAGAAGGAAGGTGAAGAAAAGAAGGGTTCAGATCATAAATTGAGTTTGTATTTTCTTCCAACAGAGATCAAGCAGTCTACATTCAGCATTGAGTTTTGTGAAGGAAAAGAAGAGCAACATTACAGTTAGTTGGATCAACAACTCAAAGAGGTATTTCACTATGACTTTAATGATCCTTTTGCTGACTATTTAGAGTCTATGAGTAGCATGGATGTTAAAAAAAATTGTGAAAAGAATATTGTTTTTATCATCTATTCAAACCTCTTTTCTGCATGATATGGCTTTCATTGTTTCTTGGGTCAAGATCTAGCAAGATGTCAGTAAATCAGTCCCTTACATGGCTTCATTGGAAGCATCACTTCACTTGATAAGAGGAAGTACAGTTGGTTAGTGTAGGATTAGAAGAAAATAAGCTCACTCAACGAGCATGAGAGCCTTTTCAGTCTAGTAGTTTGCAGCAGGAACTTGTGTTCAACACGTTGTTAGAGTTTGAATAAGTTGCAAGATTTGGTTAGGGTTTCAAATCATTTTTTGACACTCCATAGCCCAATGAATGTGAGGCATTGCTTGCAAGTTTACAGTTGAACATTTGTGGATAGATTACAGTGATCTAGTAAGGCTATTAACGAATCCATAGCCCAATGGACTAGACACAATACAAAATTATGGATGATTGCTGAGCAGGTTGCAGGGTTTTCAGATTAAATGGTTAAGGCGACATGTCTGCTTGTTCTTGAAACCTCACAGGGAGGCTTTCATCCCTAGAAGGAGCTAGATGTTAGCAAACAAAAAGTAATGGTATTTTTGGAGAATGTCCTCATTATTCGCTACTTGATTTATCTCACCCTTAGGTATTTTTTCCAGTATCAGAGTCTCAATTCTTCATCAAGCTTTGAATAGTCTTCTAGTAATCTTGTTGCCTAAGATTTCTTTGGATTTTCCATCTTAACCTGCATAGCCAAAATTTAAACCTTTTTATTATTTATTTTTTTCGACCATTGTTTTAGGATTTCTCATCAAAATTTAAATAGTCATTTCATTTGTTGGTCTTCTATCAAAAAGTGGTCTTGTGTGTGTTTAGTGTCAAACCATCAATAAATCTACAAGACAAACCTTCATGCTAGCCATGGATCATATGCCAAACTCTGAGTCACAGAAATCAAGTTAGAAAGCTTAGCGTTGATTGTTGAGCTCCTTACCTCTCACCACATATTATAAATCATCTTATATATGAATGGGTGCATATAAATATGGAAAATATCTAATCTTGATACATATCGAATATGGTTCAAAAGGTAAAAATTAAAGGGAAGAATGCAGAACAATTGCCAGGTGTATTGCGCATGTGGTCCAAGGAGGAAGGTAGCTCAAGCTTTAAGCTGCAAGTGGCGAGGTAATGACAGTTTATGTATGAATCTGAGCCAAAGAGAAAGTGTCAGTTCCCACTCCATAGGATCTTAACATTTGATGCCTCAGGGATTTGATTTCTGAACAAATAAAATATAAATCAAATACATATAAGCTGAATGTATTGCAGATGTCGAATTTTTATTAAAAGACTTGCAAACCACCAAGTAAACCCCCTATCAATTCATATTGGCATGCAATGGTTAGAGAAAGATCTCATCGACAAATCATTATTTATTTGAGCAGGTGATTAATATTGAAGGAAAATCTTAGATCGATGAAAAGTAACCAATTGTGGAGACCGTTTATGTTTCTTAACACATTGGATGTGGCCACTTTTCATGGAGCATGGGGTTTCTCGGTGGACAAATTGCTAGCTCTTAGTTCATGTCCCTTTACATATTCAGTAAAAAAGCTTCCTATATTACATGGTTGGCCCGAATCTCCATTGCTCTTGTATAATCTCTGTGCATGGAGATCCAGGATGCCATTCATAAATGCCCTAGAGCTATGTTCATGGATTTTGGGCACAAAGGGAGAAGTTCTTCCTATTGCTATAATTGTATTGGCTCTTGCAAAAGAGCAACAACATTATCATTTTACATTTATTACACATGTCGCTCATAACCAGAAGTATAGGGGTGAATTGTTTGGGTTTGTGCAAACCACAGGACAACATTTTGGGCACTCGATACGCAGAGATCTGAGTCAAATAACCATTTTCCAGATCAGTTTAAATATTTGCATCAAACTAATATTCATTGTGTACCAACCTATTTAAAAGTTATTCATTCAGATCTTGGGTTTTCGAGGATACTCAATAATTCGTTTGGTGCTTTGTGGAGATGGTTTACAAAGTAGATGATGATCATGAATTTTTGATTGAGGTAGTTTCGATTGGGAATTCTGGTATGGGTAGGTCTGGTTTGCTCTATAGAATCAACAGAAATAAATCCAGTTTGGAAACCAAATATACCATTGTTGTGGAGTTTACAATGAGGAGCATCGCTTTTTTCCTTTTCTTATTTTCACACACAAATTACTCTGGATGAGCTTCAATGAATCTGCTAGGAATTTGGTATTGTTAAGATTGAGGAAATGATCAAAGAATATTGATCAAGATAATGATAGGAATACCCATATGCCCCAACAAGAAGATCATTCTTGTGCTGCTATCAAATTCCAGTCATAGATATCAACAATTGTGTATTTGGATTTCTTTTTCATTGCAGGTCACCTGAGGTTTAAACATCAAATGTCGACAACACTTTATTATGCAATTGTTGAAGAACCTAACACTCTATGCAAGATCATTGCTACTATGCATAATTTTTTCTCAAAGATAAAACAGATCTTTCACCAGCACAAAAGGCAGAATTACAACCAGTTAGCTGATGAAAAGCAGAGCTTTCACCAGCTAACCAGCAAATCTTAAGGCAAAATAGCTGGTGAAACCTGAGATGGCCAAAGAAAGAGTAATTTTGCCCAGATCGAAGTTTTTACTAATCCAAATCATTTGAAAACACTTGTAATGGATAGATGTTGAATTATAGATTTAGATTCAAGATCCATTTTGGTGTATAAGGATTAGAAAAGGTATTCAAGTTGGTTTTCATACCTATTTTGGTGGCAACAAATTAGGGTTTTTGCACAACTCAACAAATTTTATTTCTATCTCTTGGAAGAGTCATCGATCAGCCTTGGGAGGCTAGTCTGCACTGCACAAGGATTCTACTACCTCTGAAGACCATCATATGTGGAATCGACCTCATCTTGAGGATCTTTCCCTATTTTTTGTAAATATTGTTTTAATTTTCTGTATTTAGTAAATCTAATCCATTAATTCAGGATCTAGATACTGTGATGTAAAAGCTATAAAGATGAAAACAGAAGATGAAATCAAGGGGAAAATCCAGGATACAATTTGGCCTATTGTACTAAGACTCTTATCTTTATAGAAGCACAGTCTTCTTTTGCTATCAATGTCAGATTTGTTCATATATTGCATTACTATGTACTTTATTGCAATTTAGCTCAGCTTCTAAGAACTATTATCTTCTTATTAAGCTCATGAATTTGAATTAAAGGATCTCTTACTATCTTGTATGACCATGCATGTTAATGTACTTGGTTATCTAGACTAGTCTTATTCATACCCTTTTCAATTACTCTGTCTGATCATTGATTTCTTAAAGAACTGTCTTATTCGAATGCATGATAAGTTGTCCTTCTCATTATCTATTGAGTTATCCCATTGTTCCAAGCATACCAAATTTACCATATTCTTGAGTTACCAAGCATCTTTGGCCTACAACCCCAAGGAGTTTCTTGGAGTGATAAAAAAATTGGCGTCGTTGCCGAGGAGAGGAGATTGAATCTCAACTTCCTTGGGAGATGACATAAGTTCCATCTTTGATGATAGACAAAGACTGGGCACATTTTCGGTTGTAATCATCTATCTGGTGACTCCATGAAGGACGAATTCAGTGGCGACTCCATTGTTCAAAAATCTGTTGGTGACTCCATTGGTATGACATGAATCAGATCTTTGTGAAGAGTTATGCGTTCTGTGATTTTTCAAGTATTTTCGGTTACCCTCATCCAGTGCCCAGTAGAGATGAATGGGAATGCAGACTTCCCAGATTTCGAGGAGAAGAATGGGAAGTTCCAGCTGAACTCTTGCTGGATTTTCATGACTTTATTCATCGACTTGAAATTGTACATGAAGATGTTCAAATTAATCTTTTGAGGTATTCATTAGAGGGGATCGCTCTTGAATGGTGCAGGTCTCTTCCAAATACAAGTGTTAGTTCTTTGACATATTTCCATTCAGCCTTCAATTCCTTTTGTAAATATTATTTTCTAGTTGAGTGTCTTTTTGAAGGATGTTGTGAAGAGTTTTCTTCGTTTCATAAAGTTTTTGCTTCTCACAAAGATCAAGTTTGTGATAAATCTTTTATTGTTGAAGAAGACATTTACCATGTAGGTCAAGAGGTGTTGAAGGATAATAGTGACGTATATGACATCATATCAGATGTGTCTATTATTTTAAATATTGATAAAAATCAATATGTCTCTTTTGGATGTATTGATGTCAAAGAACCAATGCATATATCAGCAGGAAAAAGAAATGAATCTGAGTCAGCAGGAGAAAGTAATAGATCAACATATTTCAGATCTGTGGAAAATATTATGAGCAGTCCTCAGCTTTCATATTTGCAGCCATAGGGAAATTGTAGTAGACATGAAGACTTGAAAGGTGATGAGAAGATTGACTAATCAACAAGTGAAATTATTGAATCTGCAGTATATGTTGAGGACAACCCACATTTTCCAGACTTGCAGATAAAAGTGGTTTGCAGCAGATATGAGAAGGAAGGTGAAGAAAAGAAGGGTTCAGATTAGAAATTGAGTTTTTGTTTTCCTCCAACAGATATCAAGCAGTCTACATTCAACATTGAGTTTTGTGAAGGAAAAGAGGAGTAGCATTACAGTCAGTTGGATCAAAAAATCAAAGAGGTATTTCATTATGACTTTAATGACCCTTTCACTGACTATTTAGAGTCTATGAGTAGCATGGATGTTAAAAAAAATTGTCAGAAGAATATTGTTTTTATCATCTGTTCAAACCTCTTTTCTGCATGATATGGCTTTCATTGTTTCTTGGGTCAAGATCTAGCAAGATGTCAGTAAATCAGTTCCTTACATGGATTCATTGGAAGCATCACTTCACTTGATAAGAGTCAGTATAGTTTGTTAGTGTAGGAGTAGAAGAAAATAAGCTAACACAACGAGCATGAGAGCCTTTTCAGTCTTGTAGTTTGCAGTAGGAACATGTGTTCAACACGTTGTTAGAGTTTGAATAAGTTGCAGGATTTGGTTAGGGTTTGAAATCAATTTTTGAGACTCCATAGCCCAATGAATGCGAGGCATTGCTAGCAGGTTTACAATTGAACATTTGTAGATAGATTGCAGTGATCTAGTAAGGCAATTAATGACTCCATAGCCTAATGGACTAGACACAATACAAAATTATGGATGTTTGTTGAGCAAGTTGCAGGGTTTTCAGATTAAATGGTTAAGGAAACATGTTTGTGTGTTCTTGAAACCTCACAAGGAGGCTTTCATCCCCAGAAGGAGCCAAATCTTAATGACCAAAAAGTAAGGGTATTTTTGGAGAATGTCCTCATTACTCTCTACTTGATTTATCATTCCCTTAGGTATTTTGTCCAGTATCAGAGTCTCAATTCTTCATCAAGCTTTGAATAGTCCCCTAGTAATCGTGTTGCCTAAGATTGCTTTGGCGCTTCCATCTTAAACTGCATAGCCAAAATTTAAACCTTTTTTATTATTTTTGTTTTTGGACCATTGTTTTAGGATTTCTCATCAAAATTCAAATAGTCATTTCATTCATTGGTCTTTTATCAAAAAGTGGTCTTGTTTGTGTTTAGTGTCAAACCATCAATAAATCTACAAGCCAAACCTTCATGCTAGCCACAGATCATATGCCAAACTCTGAGTCACACAAATCAAGTTACAAATCTTAGCACTGACTGTTGAGATCCTTACCTCTCACCACATATTATTGATCATCTTATATATGCATGGGCACATATAAAGTTGGAAAATATCTAATATTGATACATATTGGATATGGTTCAAAGGGTAAAAATTAAAGGGAAGAATCCAGAACAATTGCTAGGTGTATTGCGCAGGTGGTCCAAGGAGGAAGGCAGCTTGAGATTTAAGCTACAAGTGGAAAGGTAATGACAGTTTATGTATGCATCCGAGCCAAAGAGAAAGTGCTAGTTCCCACTCCATAGGATCTTAACATTTTTTTCCTCAGGGATTTGGTTTCTGAACAAATAAAATAATCAAATACAGATAACCTCCATGTATTGCAGATGTAGATTTTTTATTGAAAGACTTGCAGACCACCAAGTAAATCCCCTGTCAATTCAAATTGGCGCACGATGGTCAGAGAAAGATCTCATCGATATATCATTATTTATTTGAGTAGGTGATTAATCTTCCAGGAAAATCTTAGATCGATGAAAAGTAACCAATTGTGGAGACCATTTTTGTTTCTTAACACATTGGATGTGGCCACTTTTCATGGAGGATGGGGTTTCTCGGCAGAAAAATTGCTATCTCTTAGTTCATGTACCTTAACATATTCAGTAACAGAGCTTCCTATATTACATGGTTGGCCTGAATCTCCATTGCTCTTGTATAATCTCTGTGCATGGAGATCTAGGATGCCATTCATAAACACCCTAGAGCTGTGTTCATGGATTTTTGTCACAAAGGGTGAAGTTCTTCATGTTGTTGTAGTTGTATCGGCTCTTGCAAAAGAGAAACAACATTATCATTTTACATTTATTACACATGCCGTTCATAACCAGAAGTACAGGGGTGAATTGTTTGGGTTTGTGCAAACCACGGGACAACATTTTGGGCACCCGATACGCAAAGATCTGAGTCAAATAACCATTTTCTAGATCAGTGTAAATCTTTGCATCAGATTGATATCAATTGTGTATCTATCTATTTAATAGTTATTCGTTCAGATCTTAGGTTTTCGAGGATACTCAAGAATTCGTTTGGTGCTTTGTGGAGATGATTTACAAAGTAGATGATGATCATGACTTTTTTCTTAAGGTAGTTTCGATTGGGAATTCTGGTATGGGTAAGTCTGGTCTGCTCTTTAGAATCACTGGAAATAAATCCATTTTGGAAACCAAATCTACCATTGTTGCGGAGTTTGAAATGAGGAGCATTGCTTTTTTCCTTT
>JASDQU010206060.1:4379-22776 GCA_032191745.1 Picea mariana
AAAAGATCTCTGATCCAAGGAGGAGGTTCCCAACTGGTTCTAAACATAACTCAAGTGGTTAGGCCCTTCCTAGCCTATATAAGCAAGCTCTATGGTGATGAAGAGGAGGAAGAACTGAGCATATGAAACTTATGATCTTGGAGGAAATTTGCAGTCATCCAAAGGAGAACAATCATTGAAGTTGCTGTCATCCAGGTCTTGGATCTTTTAGGCAAGGGTTAGACGAAGAGGACTTGACGAAGCTGTCACATTCGCATCTACAATTGTAAGTACTGCTGTCGTTATTCTCATTAATATGACAAGCTTGGCCTGTTTCTTTCTAGTTTTTGTTTGATGTTGCATAAACTTATCATTCAGTGATAGATCTGTTTTCAAGCTAATGTCAGTAGAGTAGGAAGTAGTTGTATCTTGTTTTGTCCACAGACCTCAGCGAGGAGCAAAGGATTGGAGTGTGACTCGGAGCGTGCAAGGAAAAACATCGGTTAAGAGGTACTTCTAACATCCTTCCTTCTCATGCATTAGGCTTAGATAGATTCGAAAGAAATTCAGTGTCCACGTTAAGCACTTTTCTGTCTAGGGTTAAGGTCAAGCCCTAGAGGTCAATCTACTTGTCCGTAGGTAGATTTTCCTACAACAGAAATATAATCGGTTGATTTAAAAACAATTTTGTTGATTTTGAATTTTCAAAACGATTCTGTCTGTTTCGAATTGGTAATAAAAAAAGTTGGTTGACAGATCGCATATATCCCTATTACCATTCAATTGATTCAATACAATTTCGTTTATTTTGAGTTGGCGTAAAAGATTTGGTTACTTTTAGTGTGAATGATTGGCTTTGCTTTGAATTAGTAATTAAGAGTTGTTTGATTCACCATATGCATTTCTGTTATCATTTGCACTAATTTAAAATGATTTTGTTTGTAAATATGACCAGCTACAGAATCGTGAGATTCTGTAGCTAGTCATAAAATTTGGATTTTGTTGATTTACAATTAAAACATTATCTAAAATTGTCTACTTTTGCCTATCTATAGGTACATACAAATTTCAATGGGAAATTGGGCATGCTGTGGCAGTTTAGAACATGCTTTTTGTTATATAGTTTTGTTTTTAGTCTTAGGTAGAAATAGAGATTTGGGAGATTGTTCCCATATTTTTTGCAAACAGTTTTTGATAATTCCCATAGGGATGTTTTACCCTGTGGCCTTTATATACTCATTAATTTTTGTAAAGAACCCATCACTGTTGGGAGAACAAAGACTATGGACTTATGATGATACAGATTCAAATGGAAGTGGATCTTTTGTAACAGCTTTAGCTTTCAATTTATCATACTTTCGTTCAAGTTTTGTGCATTTTAATTTGTGATCAAGTTACTGACTACTTTAGATATCAAGACTTGTTACAGGTTGATGCATTATGATTTAAATTTTTTCCATATCTGATGTATCTCAGTTTACGCACAACAATTACTCTGTTTTAATTTAATTAATAGAAGCTTAATCTTCTTGGTTAAATGAACAGTAATGCACAAATCTTCGCACTGGGATTTATCTAAATGTGATGGTCTATGAAATATAAGATTGTTGTTGTTTTATGTCTTGTTTGTTCTGTCATTTGTATTCAAGGAGCATTGTTGCTTCCTATTTACAAGAAGCTTGTGGAAAATTTGGTGCGGGTTTCCTCCCATCAAACAGCTAAATCAAGTACTATGCACAGGACAAATAAGAAGCGTTACTTCAGGTTAGTTTGTTATTTGCAATTTAATAGTTAATAAATTTGAGAATTCTCAATAGTTTAGATAGATATATAGTTTAGATTTATAGTTAGGATTATTATTTTAATTTCTCAGCTTAGTTAGTTTTCACTTCTCTTCTTTCACAGAAAAGATATAAAAAATCCAAAAATAATGGATTCGCTATCATAAGACATCTTACCAATGATTTTTTGCAAATTTAGATCAAAATTTGTATTCTGTAAGTACTGTACATATATAACTAAGATCTAATTCTGTTGATAGCTGAACATTTAATTTCATAGAGTTATTGTTGTATAATATTAGTAAGTAAACTGTATATATAGTTTTTGATTTGTATATAGTTTGCTGGAGTTGCTTATTTTTCACTTAGATTAGTTTTTTTTTTTTTCTTTCATTTTCCTAGGACTTAGATCGGCCAACGGATCTGCTAAACCCGTTGGAGTGGATCATCCCAAACGGCTTGGGTTATTTAGACAACCCCGGACCAGATCCACCCCTCCAGTTGACGAGCGGTCAATTTCGACCGTCAACACTATGAAAGTAAGAATCATGGTTATTGAAGTCCAGTGGGCCTGTTCCATACTTAGTCAGATTTTAGGTTTAGATAATGACAAATATATAGTTGAGGTCATGATAGCTTTTCTGTTAACTTTTTTCTAGTTGGAGTCCAGTCAGTCCGTCCATATCAGTTTTGATAAGTTCATAGTTGATAATGTAAACAAATATATAGTGAATTTAAAATCACCAAGGCACTTCAGGTATTACACATACTTGTAGAAGATGTTCTTGGAGACCAAAAAAACAAAGTTCCCCAAAGCAAGGTTCATCTCAACTGAATGAAAAAGGATCACAATGCTCATTTTCATAAATAATATCATGTCCAGAGTTTACACCCTGATCTTCAACACTAGCTTGCCAAGAGTCCTATGAGACATGAAAAGTTATTTCCAACAAAATCCAGAAAACAAAGTGGGAGATTGGGTGTTTTTCATGCATTCCACAGTAATTTGGGTATATGGCTACCCAAAAGCACCTTACCTGCTACCGATTTTTCTATAAACCAGATTCTTTTCCCTGGAGCTCATCAAGAAAATAATCACCTTAGAAACAAAATTTTTTATGAAAATGCACAAAGCTTCCAACCTAAAATTTCCTTTCATAATAGGACCCTTTGTCGTGAAGACCAGATCCTACTTGACTCAGATCTAGGCCAAGCTCAAGGAGTTTGTATTTTCACATCTACAAGGGATAAAATATGATACATATCATGTCATATATAAAAGAATATTAATGAGCAAACATGGCCCTTATGAACGTGAATATGTTGAAGGTTTTGATAAATGGAAACTCTGAAAACCCATGCAGATATGGAAGTCATTTTGTAGCCTGATCAGACACAGCAAGTACGGTTAACCCTACAGTAGACTCAGACATAGAAAACTCCTCCAAGGATGATTATTAAAGCTCTCAAAATGAGTGTTTATAGCAAAAGGAGTACTTCAGAGGCCTTGAGCACTAGTGGTCAACAAAATGTTTCCAAGAAAATGAAAATCACAAAATCTCCATAGATAATATACCAAGAGAAAGAAGAACCTAAAGAGAAAATTAACATGGGAATGGTGGAGAGTGGGACCAAAAATGAAGAGTATGACATAGGAAAAACGTCACAGAGTGAAGGTAGTTCAAGGGCTTTCAGCAGTAAGAAACATGTCTTTGATAAGACACCTCGAGCAATCTACCAATCTAAAGAAGATTTAGAAAATCAATATTCTTTGAAAGGAAGCTTGGCCATGAGTGAGATAAGAGATTTGATACCCAAGGTAGAAAGGATTTCTCGGCATAAGTCTTCCCTTTTCTCAGTCAGAGATATAGAGAAGAAAACACTCAACATAGCGATTGCAGATGATGATAAAATATCTGAGATCAAGCTACATTATGAAAACATCAGTGCCCCAGACAAATTGAAGTTCCATAGAAACACCAGTGGCATGCTGTATTCAGACTATCTGAGTCTAAGATTTAAGGTTTCAAGGCTGACAAATCATGCACTTAAGTTGGAGGGACAATTGAGGTAAGAAAAATCATCCAGTGGAACCTGGAAACTCAGGTAAAGAGACTAGAATCTGAAGGCCCTCAAGGGTTAAAATATTCCTTAGAGGAGAAAGAAAAAATGATTCAAAGCATGAAGAAGAGGCTAAAGATGTCTACCACATAGCATCCACAAACAACAGAGTTGGCTGCTCTAGAACAAGAAAAAGATACATTTTGACAGGAGGCACTAAATTACAAGGACAAAGTATTGAAGTTGGAGAAGGAAAAGGAGGGTTGGTCACAAGGACAAGTAGAGGTATCAAACATGGTTGCAGTTGTACCTATTAATGCAGAAGATGGGTCAAACCTTGAAGGAATTATCCAGGCTATGTCAGAAATTAGCTTGAAGATGAGATAAATCAATAGCCTTAAGGAAGTTATAGAAAAGTTGCAGCATTAAATGAAAATAAAGGAGGATAATATGGCCCAGTTCCAAAAAGAAAATCAATATTTGCAGGAAAGAGTAAACAAGTTGAAGACGAGGTTGAAGGGTAAAGGACTTTTGTAGGGAGATAAACATGTAATCTGGTATTCTATTGCTACTAAAGCTGCTAAGTTCAGGGTGTACCTAAATTTCAAAAATGAAAAATATATCATGGCTATCATTACCCAAAGAAGGTGTACTATTTTGAATGAGACGCTGGCGAGAAATACCTTAGAATGGGCCCAAAAAACTATAAATTTGTGGAATTATGTTCCCACTGCTGAACTTTAGACCATTGGGGTCAAAGACAGGACTACACTAATCATCTGGGTCAGGAGGATTATTGCTAAGAACAAATTTCTCAAGTCAGTTCAAACCAAATATGTACAGATGGAGAAGTGTATACAAGAATTCAAGAATCTGTTTGAACAATTGTTTATCAAAATCCTCCCACCATTTTTGGATTGAAAAGGGAAATTATACGATCAAGAGAGATACAATTCTCTCCTCTCCCAGTGCAGAATGGATCATTCCAAGTTTGAAGGCCTGGAGGAAAATCTGAAATGACCAAACCTGGTAGAGTATTTGACCACATGTTCTGAAATCTTAAATCAGTTCAAGACTATAAACATCAGAATGCCAACTATGACTTATGGTACTTGCACCGACTTGGAGATTCTGATAAAGGAAATGATGGATTAAAAGATTCCTTTTGACTTACAGTGGAAAGAGATCATGTGGCTAGGCAAGACAAAATGAATTTTTCTAGGAACCAACAAATAGCCTCCAGGTGTCACCAGGTTGGCGATTTTGACAAAAGATCAAAGAAAGACAGATGGCAAAGACAAAAGGCGAGTAGTTAGAGAAATCAATCATTAGTTTATGAAACGGTTTTTTTTAATCATTGTAAATCGGTTCACATAAAGAGACTATCATTTGAAATTATCATAGTCCATTTTAGAAGCTAAAATGTTTCAGTTCAGCCATTGTAATTGAATTGTATAAGTACTAGAAGTTCTGAATGAATTAATGTTGGCAGAAGTGCAAGGGCACAATTCTGGTTGTTCTGAACTCTATTGTAATTTTCTGGAGTTGAATTGAATATATATGTAGAAGCTTTTGAAGTCTCTATGAAAAGATTCTAATGGTGGTGATATGAATTTTGTCTCCTTTCATTGTATGTATTTCATGAGTTCTTTAATTCCATTTACATTTTATTCTGTTTAAATTGGAGAGTTAAAGGCCCATAATTCATCTTGTGATGCTCTCATCTTAAGAAATTTAAACTGTGTAATTTTCTTCCTAACTAATTTAGAATTCATTTCAGTAATGCTCTGATGCAGTTATTGGTTTTCTTCTTCTTCCTACACTCTGTTTAAATTCAATTTATAACTCAGATTCATCACCTCATTTACCCTTTATCCTCTAGAGAATTCTATTGGCAAGTCATATTTTTCATTCACTTTCAGAATTTTGACTCCATAGCCCTAAGTGTCTCTCCCCTTCCTTGCCAATAACTTTATAAAAATCACCAAAACAAACTAAATCTAGCCACTGATTACCAAAGAAATATCAAGTGACATGAGGGAGCTCTCTCTAAGTTGAGGAGGTTAGTGACCAGCTCTAAGGTAGGTTGAAACAGTTACCTCTGTCGTTTTTCTATCAGTGGGACAAAATTTACAGAGTGATAACATCCCCCAACATGACTTGCAGAGGCTGGGTGTTGGTCTTCAACATGAGTTGTATAGGTTGGTGATTTCTTCTTCCTATTATTCCTCTTTCTATTTCATTTAGACTTCTGATTACTAGTAATTGTACTTTCACCAAAGACGAGAGAAGGAGGAGGAGAAGACTTTGTTGATGAAGGAACATCAACATGGTTCCCATGAAATAAGGTTCTTAATTGAGAAGAATCAATAGAATTCAAGACATTTGGAATGGTACCCAACCAAACCATTAGTTCCACATTCAACCTGTAAATGTACAAAGTGGCCATCAAAGGAACACCAACGTTTCTGAAGAAAGTAAAAACATAAGAATCCCCTTTTGAATGGGTTCCTTGGTTGGTATCGTCGGGAAATTTATCCATGAATATATTATGCAGAGTTTTTACCCTTGTAGGTTTTTTTAATTTCGTAAAAGTCTCACACATTGACTATGGAAAACTAGTGTTATAAAAACAACGCCTATAGAGAGGCGGCGCCACATTTCTAAGAGGAAGACTAAAAATTCCTCATGAATGACAGAGTGGGTAGTCTACCACCTTAGGTCATAGACCCAAAAAAATGAGTAGACTAAATCACTATNAAACTAGGGAGCATGGAGCATACACTAAAAATTCCTAAAAGAAAATCAAGAAGACGACTATCTAGTAGGAAGGACAATTACGCCAATCAAAACTAGAGAAACTAACCGGTGCAAGTGAAAATCAAACACAGAAGAATCCTCCAGTTATACTCTGCAAAGCATGATTCGACATCTACCCCAGGTACTACGGTATACCCCCGCAGTCACCCTTGTAAGTCCCTAGAATATGGTAAACTAAGTTTCCAACTCGCAATCAGTCACTAGGCAGGTATAGTCAATAGTCGAGTAGATCGCAATGAGCAGGATAACAAGTTTGAAACCTATCAAGGGTATCAAGAGAAAGTGGTTTGGAAGACAACAGAGGATCTCAAATGGATTCTAGGTCAATGAAGCTCTATTGGAAAATTCAATCGACAATACTCCCAAGACAGATCCTCGATATGCATTCCCCACTATGTTCAGTCTAGCTTTGGAGGGGTTATCTCTAATTCCTTTCCTCACATGACCTCGTGCTTAGCCCCTTTGTTATATGGGGTCCTAGATAACTTTTACGACACTAGAATTTAACACTCCCTAACTCAGACTCCAATGTTTGTTTAACGGTCTGGAAGAATTTCCTCTCCAACCTAATTCAAGGCCCTAACCCTAAACTAGTTGGTTGACCCTATAAACAAAAATTCTAGTGTATTTTAGATTAAGAATTCTTTTTAAAGGCTTGATTTACTCACAAGGTACCTATGTTGTCGAACAAATTATACCTTTTACAATCTAAGTCAGCCATTGTTCCTCCAACCTGGTCTAGGCTCCTCTTCACCAAGCTTCAAGTGCACCTTGTATGAAATTCTCCTCTCAACCTTATGATATATTATTGGGAAGTGAATGGGTTAAATGGAGGAAGAAGGGGCTAATGAGGGAATGTTGAGGAAATTATCACAAAACGAAATAATATCTTTGACAAGGAGGGGAAGTGAAATCGGGCAGAGTTTCACCATTCTTATGATTACATGTGAAATGGGACCCCAACACCTCCTTTTATATGAAAAAAGGATTGTTATTTGGTTGGGTGACGGGCTATAGTAGGTGGATTAGTTGGGAAACCTCTAATAGCCCATCAATTTCAACGAATTCCTTGCAACTTTTTATTTTTTGGAACTTTTGCAAGTATACATGGGTTGTAATGGTGCAACATGCATATGTACACGAGATGTAGTGGTGAAACAAGAATATGCACATGGGAGGTAATGGTGCAGGGCATGTACATATTCTAAAAACTGGCTTTTTAATAAGAGAAACTCAGTAGTGCTTTGGAAAAAAATGCAAGTAAGAGGGCCAAGGCCATGTCTGCATGTGTAGAGCAATCTAGGGTTATAACAAATATCACAGATGGATAGTACATGTCATGCCATTTCTGGTGATATGTGGAACATCACATAACTCCTCACAGTTAGAGAGTTATGACCATGTGAAGTTGGATAACCCTCATGAGTTATATAGAATCCCATAGAATTTCAAAGAAGTCAAGAAGGTCATAGAAGTCAAATTATTCTAGAAGCTACTAGAATAAGTTGACCATTCAAAGTGGTTATCCATGGGTGTAGTGGTTACAAAAATAAAACATTTAAAAATAAGTAAGTTGAAACTATATGTGGAGAGATTACTATTTGTGGATAAAGTGGTTATAAGTGGACAAAGTGGTTAGAAGTGGGTTAGCCATAAAAAAAGGAAGCTGGGTAAAATTGGTTAGAAGATAACCCCTAGAGGAATCTACTTGGAGAAGTATAAATAAGAGAGAAAGGATACTTATGGGTGTGAATATTTTGAGTATATTGAAGATCTATTTTTGGTGAAAGCTTCATTGCAGGTACTCATGGATGCATCAGATGTTCCAAAAAACTAAGGTAGCAAGGAATTTTGATGACGAAAGGTTTAGAGGTTCAGAAAACACTATTTTTTTGAAGTTGCACATGGGATGTAGTGGACCAGGATGTGTAAATATGAGGGTTTCATAAATCCAAGGTGCGTACACACGCGATTTGAAGAAAGGAAAGGTCGCATACATATGGGAAGAGTCTTGTGAGATTGTGTAGATGAAAGTTCCAGGTTCCTGAAGTCTAAAGAAAGTACCCAAGATATAATTCTATAGGTTCATATCTGCTACATAAGTTTTGGTATGGCTATATGTTATCTTGATGCTTAGATTTACTCATGGCATGGTGAATGATTGAAGCATTTTGTTTATGGTTGTTATGATAGATGATCGATGGTTGATTGTGTGGTTATGTTTTGATATGGTTTAGGGATATCTATGTTGTGCGATGGTGTAGGCATGAGGAACATGGATAGGTTTCTGGATGGTATATATTTATTTGTGGTTGGTGATGGTACAAGTTGGGCAGTGACACGATAGTTATAGTGACATGTCAAAAATGGATGTGACAGAGGAAATAATGGTATGAAGGTCCAGAATTTTAAAATTTCAAAAACCCTATCTTTCTTAATTGTACGCAGGCTGACAGTGGAGGAGGTCGCATAAATATTCATATTATAGTATAGATAGGTTGCATACATATGTGTGATCCATTAAAGACATGTTGTGTACATATTAACATAATTAGTTTTATGTCTACAAATTGGCTCTTGTACTTTAGGGTTGGATTCCTCACATCTCAATTGGTTCTGATAAACCCTTGAGATTGTAGTCTAATGTAACATATAATACAAAATAAAATTACACATATATATGGTTTTCTTTTTTTTCATTGTTATGATGGTTCATAGTTATTTATTTTTGATGTGTGTTGTTGAGATATATTTTCATGCAAGATACTAAATGTGAAAGGAAGTAATGAGTAAATGGTGATTGCTAACTAAAGTTTTGGAAGAGTTTTAAAACCATCCCTACACTGATTCACCCCCCCTCTCAGTGTGGTCTGTGTGTCAAATAATGGGAACTCACTCTTTAGGAGTTCCCCAAACCTCCTACAATACCAACATAAGGGGTTCTCAAGGTGCATCTGGGCAATAGAGACTTCACCTCCCTCCCAATATCCATTTTCATTGTTTCCTTTTCTTGCAACATTAGATTTATTGAATTTATCATGGTGAAAAAATGACCCTATTTCCCATGAACCATCATGGCTGGAAATTCCTTCCAAGTTTCCATCAAATATTCTTAAATTCGACAGAAATCAAGGAGAGGACCCCTCCACACACATCATGACAAACCAGTTATGGTGTTCATCCAACTTGTTGATGGATGATAGTGTGAGGTTGTGTATTTTCTATAGATCCCTAACCAGAGTCATTGCTAAATGCTACATTGAATTAAAAGAAGGTTCCTTTAAAAGCTTCAATGACCTGGCAATGGAATTATTAACGCATTACCAATTTCCCATTACATATGAGATATGAACTAAAATATTTACTTCACTACATCAAGATAATTCCACCAATATTTATTATCATATACATGAGTGGTAGTGACTTCATAGGATCATTAAGACTCATATTCCAAACAAACTCCTTATGGAGTGGTTTACACATTCCCTCCTACCACCCATTTCTAGATATGTAGCTATGGTTGGGGCAAGTACCAAGGATTAGGCCATTTTGTGTAAAAAACACTTGGACTTGATCTACTTTTAGTATGGTACACTTTATGACATTATCCAAAATTCTCCTAGACCATAGATAGATCCAAGTAATCCAAACCTAGGACCCCATGCCGATGGTGTGGTTGGTTTTGTTTCACATGTCTCTATCAACCAGTTCATTGATCAGATGGGTCAAATGTCGATTAAGTCACACCCATCAACTACTGGGGCTAGTGATAAAAATGATGCAGTCCCTAATTATACCTTAGAAGTGAATTTGGTGTATTCCATGCAACAAAATAATCCTCAACAACTTGGAGGAAATAAAAGGAGGAACGAGAAAAATAATTCCAATAATGAGAAAGGGACTTCCTCTATCTAAAACACCTAGGAGGGAGGCACTAAAGAGAAACAAAAAAGTCAGTTTCCTTGCATGGTTTGTGGGGAAGAAAATCCCAATCATGAGTGTCCTCGGAAGGATGAGTTCCATATATTTTTGACACAACAACGAGCCCCCTGAGTAGCATGTTTTCTTAACCCATCCTTTTCCCCCTCAACCTCAAAATATGTTTTCCATAAATCCTACCCCTATGCAAGGCGGCATGGTAGGTACCCCTCATCATGAGGGGTCCTCCATGAATGATTGTTTTCTCATGTGTGATCACACAATCAACATGAAGAATCTATCCAAGAACTATGACATTTATGAGCCTTCCTATGTTTCCCCAAAAGAAACATCTTCATCCTAGCCTAGTGTCCCTCTTCATATAGAGAATCCATATTTTGACACACTACATCACCCCATGAAGGGATTATTTTGATGTACGATTCATAATCCCAAAACATGGGATTCTGACAACCAAAGTATCATGGAAGACTAAGACGAGGCACCTTGTTCGATCTATGCGCTTGAAGTTCTTTAGAGTTTCCTAGCACAAAAAATATCCTTTCTATCTTCCATAGGCAATATTGATCTATCGTAGTCGAATTTAATGAACTTTGATTATTCTAAGGTTACTCATAGGATTTCCCATCAAGTATCCTTCCATATAAAAGTTTGAAAAATGGGAAAAAACATCTTCCAAAAAGTAGTTGACGAAGGAGCCTCGACTTGTATCATGTCTATGTCTTGTTGGGAAGCTATTATCTCCCCTATATTTAAGAAGTCTACAACACTATTTAATGCATTTGATGGACACATGTTACAAACCCATGGATTCATCACTATATTAGCCATCGAGTTAGGTGGTAATACTATCATTGTTGATGTGGAGGTTGTCGATGCACTTCTTGAATACAATATGTTACTCATGCGTTCTTCATTGTACGAGATGATTGAATTTGTATCGTCACTCTTTAGGGTCCTATTCTTCCCTCACCAAGGGAAAATATTGACGATCGATCATCTTGTGTTTTGTACCCTATATCGTTTATCCAATGCATGGTCAAATGTACCCTTTGTCAGTGATACCATGCAGTCGTATATGAAAATTGGTGCATAGATGTTCAAATATCCTTCATTGATGGGAATATTTCCCCTTCCCCCATTGTCTCCCACTACCAAATTAGATCCTATTAACATGATTTTTTCATTTACTAGTGTATCCTTCAGGTATTTTGACCTTTGGGTGGTACCTCATATTAAGGATTTTGATAATTATGGAGATTCCCTGCCACCCACCACGGTTGCGATTGTTGATATGGAAATCCCATCAACATCAGTTGATATTGGTCAATACCTTCATCCTCATATAAAGTGAGATAAACCTACTCTTCCCACAAAGTTTTTTCACTATCTACATTCACATGGTAACCTATATTTTGATTTTCCTTCTGAAGAGGCCATCTTGGAAGTCATGGATTCCATAGAAAATACAATGGATGAGGTGACACATCGATCATATTTTCCTTGTTCGTAACCAATGAGAGTTGACATGATGAGTCCTAATCTAAGGTTAGGGGAATTGGTTGGGTCATCTAATAACCCTCTTAGTATTCACCCTTTTCATACTTGGCTATATTTTTCAGAACTTTTCATTGAATTCTTTTCTTCCCCTTCCTTTGAAGATTCACATTTCATACTTCCTTCATGTCTTGATGGCTCCCATCATGGAGTTTTGATAGCTCACGAAGCCACTCATGATGGGTATCTTCGGCTGCAAAGATTCATTCCTATGTGGTATGTCCCTGTCATGGTGATCCATATGATGTTGAAAACATATCATGAGTTTATTAGTTATGATCAAGATCCTTTGCTTGAGCCTAGAAATGGGCTCTATTTTACATAAAGCATTAGAATGCATAGTTCCTTATACATAGGTGTGTGGTGTGACTGCGTATTGTTTTCATATATCAAATCCAAATAGTCCAAATATATTTCCTCTTGATATTTCAATATACATTTGGACCCAAAAATCTAGTTTACATGTGTTGAAAGGATTCTAGGGACATTGTTTTACAAAGATGGCGATGTCTGCTACACTTGAGGTATATATTCCTAAACTAGAATATAATGATAGGTTTTTCGATTCCTTTTATTCTTTTCATTATTAACCATCCATACTTCCATTTTTATTCCTTAGGTTGGAATCCAGTCAGTTGTGACCTTATACACTCCTTCTGCACATCGTAACTGGTTCGATAGTGCCTACCCTTCATGGGAACCCTAGTTAGCAACAAAATTTCCATTTGGTGCCCATGTTTTGTTTTCCCACAGGCCTGGGATATCTCCTTTATCCCTTCCATGAATTGAATATTGAGCCCCATTTCCCACAAATCATCTATATTTTGGCCATATCCTATACGGGTTCCTGAACATTTGTTTTGTTGCTTGATGGTCGCCTATGCATTTGTTGCTCAAATCATGTTTCCTGCCACTGTGATATTATTCATACATATCCCAATTAATCCTATGCAATAGCCTTCACAATCTGCCTCTTGCATTATTTATCCTCTGTTTTTCATCCACCTACCTAGGGAGAGAACAACTACTAAGAGTGGATCTCACTTGCTAGTGTTATTTGCATTCCTCATTGCTTTATTTTTGTTCCATTCATTTGGACCATAGGATAATTTTGTTAAGCCACTCATTCTCTCCCACGGAGTATACTTTTATCTCTTTTTTGAACTCATAAAAGGACATGAAAAATAGACTCATGAGTATCATCTTAACTCTTGTTCAGGATCATTAAAACTAAACAAAAAAGACACATAAAGCTTACTTGAGTTATTGTTTCATGCTCGTTAAACCATGAAAAATATCAAACATACTTGTGTCATTCTGTCCAATTGTCGAGGTACTTGTTCCATATACAATATTTAGAAGTTAGTGAATCCTAGCCTCACCAAGGAGCTAAAGAAGGAGCAAGGAGAAAGGAGAAAGGAAGTCAAGGGAGAAAGCATCAACAACCAAGGTATGATCTTGATATATTTTTCTTACATTTATTAATAGATCATTGGTTTTCTTCCATATTGCTTGTGTTAGTTTCATGAGGGATTTGTATATGATATCATACGTGATAGATCAAAACAGATCTAGTGAAATTGATTATTCCTAACACTAGAGAAAGAAAAGGATTGGTAATGTTAGTTACTTGTGTGCAGGAAGCAAGTGATAGGAGTTGGAGTTGGAGCTGCAGATCTACATCATCTGGGACATACAAGAACAATATTCAAACAAAATGTATGTTGGTATACTCTTTTTTAGTATAAAATGATTTGTTTATCTAGATATAGTAAGATCATAGGGGTCTAAAACCCCATTTTTGTCTAGGATTCCTAGGCTAATCCTAGGGTGATTTTGTTAGGTATTCAGAAAGATCCCCGTGAGAATTTGTCCCATAAGCGTAGGCTTCATACTTCATCCTTGAATTTTTCTAGCCATGTATTCTATATATTCTTCATGGCTATTGAATATATTGGTATTTTCATAACTCCTAACTCAATTTTATGTGAGACGTCCCAACCCTACAACATGGCTAATTGTTTGGGATGAAAGAGCCTTTGAATCCTTGAAATTATAGACATGTTCCTAAATATCTTATGAGGAGGACCATACGCCTTACCCTTATTTTAATTTATAATACTTGTCATGCCCACATTATAGAAATATATCTTTGTTTGCGTATTTGTTTATTTATAGAATAAAATTATTCAGAAATGAGTGGTATGATATGTAGTCAAAACCCAACATTTTCTTCACCTCTCAATATCTATCAGACAAGACATTATCACTTGGAAGTACCCTATATTTGACTAACTTGAAAATAGTGGGAAACACAAATGCACTATTATTTTTTTTAGTTTTGGACAAGTATTCTTACATGACCCTAGGTGTTGGGCATGTGGGAATCGTCGTGGGCACCACATCACACTTTCAGTTTCGTGAAAACCCCCTTGGATTTGAGTGGGGCTTCATGGTTTTGGTGATGGGATTTGTGGGATTGTGTTGAGGCTTCACACCCACAAGGAAATCCTAATTTGATGTTGACTTGTGGAGGGGATTCTATGTTCACCCCTACGTATTGTATATAAAGAAGAGAGGTCATTGTGACATTGCACATAATGTAGAGAGAGTGGAGACATGATGGAGCTATAATAAGTGAGTCTCCACTTATGCTAGGAGGAATGATGACATCAACAAAGGGAAAGTTTGAAAGGTGACGAATATGACCCTTAAGAGAGAAGTGAAGAAGGTCGCATGTGTGAAGAAATGTTTTCATACAACACATGGTTTTGAAGAGGACAAAGTGCATATATGTGTGGGTTGTAGAAGGAATAATTGCATATAGGGTTTATGTGGATTGCAGTGGAGAAAGCATAATATATATGGGGGTTTCTATTAAGGTTAATTACATATATGATTTTCTAGGAAGTTATAGATCTGTATAGGATGACAGGTGACGTTAGCAGGTCATACTGGTGGCCTACAACAGATTCAGGTGTAGAGGAGATTAATAGGGTTATTGCTAAGGTTTCATTTTCTGATTTGTATGGTTATTGAAGAACAAGGTTGTTCTCCGTTTTGGTGACTTTTGAGTCATGTTTGTCCTCATATTTTGGTAATGTTGTATTGAATGGGAGGGTTGGGACACATTTTTGATTAAAAAAAAGAGGAGTTTTTTTACTGTTCTTGTTCTTGTTCCAATTAGGTCACAGGTGATATCTCTAAGAGGGAGATAAAATGATGGTTGTAGGTAGAAACAAGTTGTATGGTCTCTAGTTTGATATATGGAGTGGATTTTCGAGATAGGGAGTTGTGGGCTATTGCAGCTTAGTGGTGTGGTAGGTTGGGATTTTTGGTGGATTGGAGGAGAGCTTAGATCATAGCAGTATTTTATGAAGAAGATTTACAACCCTTTGGATGGAATTATATTGGATTTTCATATTGATTTGAAATGGGTGCAACTCATATTCTTTGGCACAAATGAGATAGTTTTATGTGTATCAGAGGTTGATGAGATAAATTTTTCAATGGGCCAAATATTTTCACATTGTCGAGGTATGACAACATATGAGGTATTTGACCTAGGAGGATGAGTACATTTGCAAATATGGCTTCTATAGGTATAGAGTGGACTAGAACGAGTGTCCATCCATAGCTTGGGACTAATCATAGAGAGGAAATAGGTTTAGTTGTAGTGTAGCTATGCACAGATAGCTCTGTGACTTAGATGATGGACTTAGGTAGAAGTTAATTGGATTGTCATGACTTGGGTATGCAAGATTATTTACTTAGATAATTTCATGGTTCTTATCCAGTGAGAGACATCGACACATGACAGGGTATGTACCATGAGCTTGGTAGGAGGACTAGGCATGTAGTACATGGATCTGGGGTATTTCAGATGGAGTCGGGGGCTATGTTGTGAGTGGCAGATGTGTTATGGGTATTAAGAGTGTGTTCTCATCCTTGGTGATTAAGGAGTATGAATATGTCATGTTTTTCTAGGATAAATATGTATTATTGTATCTTGTGTTGGTATTCCAAGGTTTTGGGAACCTTTCTTTATAGGGGATCTATGCACGAGAGATGTTTCTAGGGTTTGAGAGGATATCAATTGATTGTATCTATAAGGAGACTTGGTTGGTGTTGAGGGAGGATACATATGGTTTGAGTTTCATGACTATGGTCATTTTTCATCAAAGTGAGCACACCAGAGGGAAAGAGGACGAAGGAAATAGGCATCAAGGGGACTTAGTTGGTGGATAGAGAAACATATTTCCATATGAAAAGTGGTATAGAGTTTTTTTATACTTTTGTACAAACTGTATCAGAATTGTGTGTGGATCTTATAATGGGATTCAAACATGCAACATGAGTATCATATATAGTATCATCGTGATTGGAGTCAAGAGAGGTGTTGAGGGTGTCAAATGTCTTATGGGTTCCATAACTTAGGAGGAGTGTTCTCTTAGTCTCAAAGATTGAGAGAAAGGGGTACCACATATTATTTTTAGTTATACATGTGTTTTTTATGCCTAGAAGATATATCTTCAAAACAATAGTGGTTATTGGATTTAGATAGGTATATCCTATCCATGTTGTGACCAAGACAAGTAGAGAAATAGTTGAGGAAAAGAAGGTAGCTCCACCAGTGGTGAGGCAAGTGGCCCCAACAATAGAATAGGTACAAAGGGAGTAGGAAGGTCCACAAGTGGTGAGGATGGTGGCCCCACCAGTAGTACTACCTCAAAGGGAGCCATAGTTTATAGGGAGTCAACCCTCAATATATAGTAGGGAAGAGTAGCCTCCCAAGACTATGGAGAAGATAGTGGATAGGGAGCAAGTAGCTACGAAGGTTTTGTGGACTCAGAGGGAGTCTGAATTTAAAGGGAGTCTGGATGATGAAAATGATCCTAACTTTAGAGGGAGTCCTAAGGATTAGAGGGAGTTTGACTTCATAGGAATTCAGGGTGCTCATAGGGAGATTCAATCGCTTAGAGTGCCAACGTTCAAGAGCATATGGGAGAGACACATATTCCAAGACTTTCATGTAGGTGTCATGGGTTGAAATGGCCATATATGAGGTTCATAGGTAAGAGGCTTCTAGGTGGAGGGTGTCTTCCAAGATGTGATCATGTCAGACAATAGGTTTGGATTTAATGACCAAGGATGCAACTAGCTAAGAGGACTGGAAAGTAGGATTTTCTTTAGTGATAGAGGGAGAATCCAATCAGATGATTTGGAGATACATTGTGGTAGAGGATATAGTAAGGGAGACATAGGTACTTCTAGGTGATGATAGAGAATGGAATGCCTTCCTCGCTAAGAGGGAGTGTTGATGCTTTGGTAGCATTGGGAGGAGTTTCCACTTGTGGTGTCTACTGAAAATACCTTCCTACATAAAAGGGAGTGTTGATTTTGTGTTAGGGTCCTAACTCGCACATAGGTAGATTAATGTATTTGGATGTAATAAAGGTCAATATTAATAAGGCCTTTCAATAAAATAGAATAAGGAGGATGTAAGAATACCTAATAGAAGCTTCCTCTTCTAGAAGGATGATCCTCTAGATGCTTCTCTTGATAGACATATTTAGTATAAATAAGGGTCGAGGGTATGAAAACAATAGCTTGGATATTATTGTAACAGAACACTACTCGATTAGAGGTTGCCCCCTCGAAGAGGCCTGTGAACATTTCTTTCTGAATCAAAGTGCTATTTATGTTGTTGTTCTTGTATCATTTATGTGTTATTGTGGAGATTATGCTGGATTTATTACTATTATTCTGCCATTTCTAGCATTTTATTTCTTTTCTGCATATTTATTATATCTGGTATCTTGCAAGTGGTATCAGAGCACTTTCCTTGGTAGAAATTGTGGGAATTTTTTTTCCAGGGTAGAGACGTATTTCGACGTCTTTAAACCACACAGATCTGTCGTTACGTGCATAAACCTGTGGTTGAGGGATTGATACACGCAAGAAATACAAGTGGTTCTTAAGCGTACATCTGTTGGCCACCCTTGTAACCCTTGTTGGTACCCCTTCGACTGGTAGCGCATCAGACAACACCTGTGTACGGATCAGTCTAGATTTCCTAAAGCCCTCTTTAGATAAACCTATCGGTTGTCGGACTGCTATAGTGTCACCGAGAACAACACTCGGAAAAATACTCTCTAGCACCTGGGTAGTTGGGTAGTATGGCTAAGGGTACGGTCTATCCTCTTTAGTTAGTGCTCTAAGATATTGGGTCGAGTACTACTATTGGAACCTGCACATAT
>JASDQU010206061.1:16677-28518 GCA_032191745.1 Picea mariana
CACTGGAGTAGCTGGACAAAGTGATCGAGAAGATCAGAAGGTTGATGATAGAGTCAACAGAGATTGCCAACAAGGAGAAGCTGGGCAGAAAAGCAGCAGCAGCAGCAACGCAACAGAAGTAGTAGCAGCATCAGAGAGATGGAGCAGATGAACAGCTCCAGAAATTTGTGTGGGATCCAGGAGGATTTCAACAGCTGAGATGGGAAGCTCATGAATTTTTCAGCTGAGGAGTATGATGCAGGAGCATCTCTCCATGTCAATCAACCAGCCAACCAGCCCACGTCAACGCACGCATTCAATGAAGAGAGGCGTAGCTCTCATTTCAAAATTTGAAATTTGAATGTAATTAATGTTGTAGGTTGTTGAGCCATGGAGCCATGCCGTTGCGTAGACATTAGAGTAGATAGCCTTGAATGTTTGTAAGGCTGAAATCTAGATCCAATTCTGGACTAGACATCCCATTCAATGTAATTGAATAGGGTAGGTAGATTGGAGGGAAGAGCTCAAAGAGCCCCCTCATGTAAAAGACTGGGATACCTTCTTTGTATCATCAGAGAGAGAGAGAGAGAGAGAGAGAAAGAGAGAGAAGAGATCTAGTAGAGTACGCAGAGAGAGTAGAGAAGGAGCCGAGACTCTGTTAAAGTTCATGCTCAGAACACCTTTGAAAAGAGGCATTTTTATTACTACAAACCAGAGCAGTTTTTTCTGCATATTGTCTATGTTATGTGAATGTCTTTATGTGTTCTTTGTATGCTGTAGATGTATGTTAGGAATGCATTTGCAAGGGTTGTTTGATTTCAGGGTTAGAGGTCTCTGAGGCTTCACACCAGGAGGGTGTGACAGAACGTTGCATGTTCTGATAGCCGTGCACAGAGGGTGCATTTCTGAATTCTGCGGGTTCAGACAAAGGCGTGTCAGGAGGGCACAGTAGCTGAAATCATTGGCTTAGAGGAAGACCTCAAGGTTTCTAAATACCTTGGAGGTAAGGCTGTGTATGAGAGACACAGTTGCAGATAGAATCTCTGAGGAGTTCTGTAAAGCTCTGCCAAGTGGGCATTGAGCAAGTGAAAGAGTGCACATAAGAACTCTGTTGTGAGTTCAAGGAGAACCAGAATCACTAAGGATTCTGAGAGCTCTGCCAAGTGGGCATTGAACAGGTGCATAGAGTGCACAGAAGAGGACAGAACTGCTTGATGTTCTGTAAGAAGACACTCTGCCAGGTGGGCATTGAGTAGATGTGCAGATAGAGCACAGAAGGAAGAGAACTCTTTGAGTTCTGGAAATTGAAGAAGATTCCATAGAAAGATTTTCATAGGGTTGTTGAACACCCTGCAGACTCAGTAAGAAGTTGCTTGAGCAAAGAGAGTGCCAGGTGGGTATCAGATTCTCCATCTGAAGGAGAAAGGGTAAAAAGGACCAAGTTCCTTACGACTCTGAGAAAAAGGGAATCTTAGAAGAGATAACACCTTCATGCGTGCAAAGAATCTGCAAGGAGTGCAAAATTTGAAGAATCCTTTGAGGATTCGAAAGGAGATGCTCAGGAGGAACAGCGTCGTTGAGAATGTGGGTGAGACTCAAAGTTGAAGAGCTCGCAGAAGCAAGGCAAAGGTCGAGGCCTTTAGCAATTGGAAAATCTTCCAAGTATCGAAAGAAAGCACTTGTTCAAAAGGAGGCACAACAGCCATCGGATCAGGCTGGGGAAGAGATCTGGACCGTTGAAGTTTCCACATCCAGAGAGCAGTGGAGGAGCACGCAAAATAGAAGAGATTCTGAGCCGTTGGATCTCGCTCAGAATACTCGACAGTCATTGGATCGGTAGGAAGTTGCGTGTGGTTTAATCCTTAAGCGTAGAATAGAGGCTAAAGTCCTGAAATAGTTGGTATCGGGATTTCGGACTTCGAGATTTCAGAGGTCTCAAGGACAAGAGGTTGGGACACTCCATGGAGAAAGTCCTGAAATAGATCTGGATCGTCCGTTGGAAGGAGGACATGTGTTGCAAGATCACCCACTTCGGGGATTCAAACACTAGGACTCACAGAGGTGAGCATTTCAACTTCGCACCTGGTGAAGTCCCGAAAAGATCACAGCCATCCATTTGTTGGGACACATGGCGGAGATCGAGGAACCCGTCGATATTTCAACTACCGAGGATTCAAGTTGACAGAGGATTTGTGTCACTGGGGGTCGCAAGTCGCGAAATCGCAAAATGCAAGAGGACCATCCATCTTGAGGAGACGCGTGGCAGCAATCCAGGATTTTGGGAGATTTTCCGAAAGGAGGCCATTTCAGCAAATCGGAAATCGGGAATTCGGGAGTCCTGTTGACAAGAGGTCGGGCTTTCGTATTGATAAATCCCAAAATAAATAGGACGGAGGTCTTATGAGGAGTGGTCACATAGACCAAGGCATAGCCCAGGGGGTTAATTATTGATTGAATCCTTTTCAGTATTTCGGCATTTCGGAGGTCGGAAGGTCAAAGAGTCAAGGACTCTTGATGTTGGGACATAGTTAGTTCTGAAACCCAAAATTCCATTTCGGGAAAAAGTTCACGGTCTTGTACAGTGACTGTGGGGAAAGAGGAGGACCTTTGGATCGGGAAATTGAGATTCCAGCAGGGAATCAAGAGAGTCGCTTCGGCTCGAGGAAGGTTTTTGAATGATCCTTTGAGCGGACTTAGGCCCGAGGGTCAGAAGGGGGGTCTGTGTCTGCACCATAAATTGAGAACATATATATCAGTGAAGATTGTTCGCTTGAAGAAAATAAGATCTACATTAATCTCTTCAAATAATTTCGTGATATATTTGCTCAGTTGTATGAAGAGATGCCAAGGATCGACCCCAACATTGTCGAACATGAGTTTAAAACCTATCTGAATGCTAAACATGTTTGGAAATGTATTAGAGTTGTTAATCCTACGAAGGCCCCTGCTATTAAGGCATAGGTAGAGAAGCTACTTAATGATGGCTTCATCTGCTCGACTCCCTTGAATGAATGGGTGTCCAACTCCATTCCTGTAAATAAAAAGCAAGGAACCATTCGTGTATGTATGAATTTTTGAGACCTGAACAAGGTTTGTCCTAAAGATAACTTCCTGACTCCTTTCATTGATCATATTCTTGACGAGTGCACAAAAAGAGAAGTATTTTCTTTTATGGATGGATTTTTAGGATATAATCAAATTCAAATCAAACTCGAGGATCAACATAAGATGACATTTATTTTTCCTTTGGGTACTTTTGCATACCGAAAAATACCTTTCGGCCTTAACAACGTTGGAGCAACCTTCCAGCGTGCCATGACCTTTTCTTTTCACGATCTCAAGCATATGTCGAAGCTTACCTAGATGATCTTGCTGCTCACTCTCACAAGAGAGTATATCACTCCACTCATCTTCGATTAGTATTTGAGAGATGTTGTTACTATCGCATTTGGCTTAACCCTCACAAGTGCATATTTTGCATTAGGTCTGGCCATATTTTAAGATTCTTAGTGTATGAGCATGGGATCATGGGAGATCCTATGAAGGTTGAGGAAATAATTCGATTGCCTCCCCCGCGCAACATTAGGAAACTTCAAGGTTTACATGGGAAGGCTAATTTCCTGCTTCGATTCATAGTGACCTATGCCAATTTAATTAAGGGTTTCACGTGTCTTTTGAAGAAGGATACTCTATTTATATGGGATGAGCGAGCCCATGAATCTTTATATTCTCTTAAGAAGGCTTTGGTATCGACACCTCTGTTGAAGCCTCCAGACTACAGTAGATACTATTTGATTTATATCGTTGTGTCCAAAGGGACGGTTGGTATGGTTCTGGTTCAGGAGGACGATGATCTCCATGAGAAAATTATCTACTATCTCAGTCGAAACCTAGTTGGTCCTGAACTTAAATACTCTCATGTAGAGAAACTAGCCTTCGCCACTGTAGATGTAGTTCAAAGATTATGGCATTATATATTACTTTGCAAAAATACTGTAGTTGTGGATATATATCCATTTCAATACATCATCACCGGGTGTATCATAGGGGGGAAATACAATAAATAGATTGTTATTGTGCAATAATTTGATCTCGATTTCTCTTCGACGAAGTCTAAGAAATCACTAGTTTTTATCAAGTTGATATTGGACTTCCCTCGACTAGATGAGGACATTTTTCATGATGATTCGTTCACGGATGAACATATCTTCCTTATCTCATCTTCAGACCCCTGGTATGGAGACATTCTAATTTATCTTCAAAACTTCAAGCTACCCCAACATTTGTCGAGAGACGATTGATAACGTATACATCATCAGTATAAAAACTACCTTATCATCGAACAAACTTTGTATCGTCGAGGAATAGATAATATTTTACGTCATTTCTTGACTCACGAGGAAGATGAGTCTGTTCTCAATGACTATCACAATGGGGATTTTGGTGATCATTTATCTGGGCTTGCAACAACCCAAAAAATATTGCGAGACGATTTTTTTGGCCAGCAATTTTTAAATATTGTGTTGAAGTGCTCAAGAAGTGTCACCCTTTCTACATGTTCGCTTGAAAAATGTGCTCGCACCCAACCCCTCTTCACCCAGTCATCACTGTCAGTCCCTTCACCAAGTGGGGGGTAGATTTGATGGACTATAACACAACATGGGCTGGGGGACACCATCATACTATTGTGGTTGTGGATTACTTTACTAAATGGGTAGAGTCCATGCCTATTGTTAAATCCAATGGTAAGACTGCAACATTCTTCATATTCAACCAAATTATAGCCCGGTTCAAAATCCCAAGAGATATTGTCACTGATCATGGAAGTCACTTTCAAAATGAAATGATGAAAGAGTTAACATCAAAACTGGGGTTTAAGCATGATCATTCTTCCCCTTATTATCCCTAGGAAAATGGACAAGTAGAGGCGGTGAATAAATATCTAAAGACCATATTGCAAAAAACTGTTAGCCATAGTGAATTTGACTGGCATC
This sequence comes from Picea mariana, assembly GCA_032191745.1. NCBI lineage: Eukaryota > Viridiplantae > Streptophyta > Pinopsida > Pinales > Pinaceae > Picea > Picea mariana. The sequence continues at coordinate 21,651 of JASDQU010206061.1, forward strand.
TAATGCTTTACCCTGCACTTTGGGCATACCAAACCTCGGTAAAGACTTCCACTGGTTTCTCTCATTTTCAGTTAGTACATGGCATGGATTTGATTCTTCTGATTGAATGTGAAATCCATTCCCTTAAGTTGGAAATTGAGCTCCTACTTGACATATTCGATCTCGAAGAACACCTTGTACACCTAGAGCGTCTCAATGAGAAGCGTCAAGATGCCTCTATGACTATCAATGCAAATAAACAACGTGTTAAGGTTCAATATGATAAGTCTATCTGTCCTTGACAATACGTTGAGGGTCGCTTGGTTCTACTTTATGACCAAGCCAAAGAACCACTGGGGGCAGGCAAGTTCAACCCCATGTGGCACGGTCCTTATATCGTGTGATGTGTCTTAGATAAAGGAGCCTATGAATTAGAATATTATGAAGGGAATATCTTGAATGAGTGCAAAAATGGGATCTACCTTAAAAGGTATTACACTTGATCCCTCAAGCTTGGGCGTGACCTTTTGTATATTAGTGTATCTTAGTATATATACATATTTCCCTTCGTGTCATCGACTTGATTATCAATTTTTCCCTTGGTTGGACGATGTCAACGGAGTATTCAGTTTAATTAGGATTTGCGAACGATTCCAGTCATCATACATGGAACATGGCTTCCACCACTTGGGTCATTTACTCACCCGAAGGCCAACTGGTGTCTTCAAGTGGTGTTTTTCTGGAGCCATCAACAAATAATATGGCTAAGTATAACGATGTTATAGATCTATTACGCAATGGAATTTCACATGGTTTTTAGTATTTAGAGGTTCACCTAGACTCCCAGTAGTCGTATGTTAGTTGAACGACAATTAACGTGTTTGATATCCTAGTCTACTTCAACAATCCCTATGGGTACGAATTTTGGAACAATACTTTGATTTTCTTACTTATAATCACATACCTAGAATTTCTAATCATGTATCCGATGAATATGATAATTATATTTTAGATTGGAATTTGTCACATAACTAAGAAAATAAAACACATTCATGCAAGAACACATTGTAACATATATAAGTAAATCCAGAGACCAATTTTTTTTTTTCATCCTTTCGAGTTCAAAAAATATGGTGTCATAGTGAAAAATGGGGCTCACATCCTCAAAATACATATATGGATGGTATACAATATGACCATGGAATCTACGCTTGTGGCGCCAGATGCGTATCATGACAGCACACTACGAAATTTGCGAGACTTTTTTCTAAAGAGTCGCACCCAAGCACGGGGTATACCCATCACCTGTTGTTGCATCGCCTCTGGCAGATCCTCCACTTGAACCATAGGAATCATGTGGATCAATAGAAACAGGTTCCCCTGCAAATTATCCAAAAATCTCTCTCTGCATCTTCTCCTACTTGCTCATCTCCTAGGCCCCTCCATCGATGCCGTGGGAATCCCTCTGGTCATCAAAGACCTACATTTGCATAACAAAGAAATTGTTAATACTTGATACCATACAAAAATATTTGTTTTTTTAATTTCTATTGAAAAACACGAAAATATGAAATATATAAAAACATTTCTTACCAATATCACTGTAGGGGGAACCTGGTGGCAAAGGCATGTTTGTATCCCCTCTGTATTCAATCCCATCATAAGGGTAGTTGTCAATGGCTATGACTTGTCGGCGCCACCAGAAAAAGAACTCATCATTGTAGGGGGTTGGCACCCTACCACCTCATAGTCACCTCATCACGTCGGTCCACCATGAAATGGATGGATCACGTTTTCCATGTGGAGTTATCTCTACTCCAGGGCTCAATCCTAGAACCCTCTCAAAGAAAAAACTACAAAGAATGGATGCAAATCCAAAATTTCTCATTTTCCCTTGTTTGCAATCCGCCAATTGGATCTTCATGTTATCCAACAGTGAGGTACACCAGTCATAAACAATGGCTCTTAAACACTCAACCACATAGACCATGAGTGGGATTCTCGATGCAACAAGGCCGACCCTGAAATCCATGTGAGTACAATCATGGCGATATTTAAGCTCAGGTTATCGATAGCCCTGATTGAGAGTTGGCTCCCTACTTGATCTGTGCCTACAACACAGTGGGTGGAAATGTACTCCTCCATAGTCATATCTCCCCCAACCCCTCGAGCCTTGAGATTCACTACCTCACCTCAGCGAGACAATCCTGTGATGAAGTGTATATCATCCACTTCAATCCTAAATGGTTTCCCATCAAGGTTGAAGGACTCTGTATTCAGATCCTTGTAGTTTACTAGCAACTAGAATAACCTCACTTCAGCCCTCATTCCCTTGAGAGCCAAAAAATTATAAAGACCACATATCTTTAAAGCTTGTTGGACCCTTGCATCCCTTCCCACTGTTGTATCTATCTCTTCATGCTCCCTCTCTCTCCATTCAATCACCATCCTGCAAAGGAGAAACCATTTTTTGAGTTAAAAACTTTCAAAAATGTTGTTCACTGACTTGTACGCGGGATGAATTGGTAAAAATTGTGTATAGGTCTACATATACGTGTGCATGATTCACTTTTCCCATGTATATGGGTTCATATACGCGACCCAATGAATTGTCACCCGCGTACGACCTAGTTTCCATGTTACGCCCTCTAATACTGAAAAATTGGGGCGTAAAATTGAAATTTAAACCATTGAAATTGAAGTAGAGGGGATGGGCACTTACTTGGTCCATATAGTTTCCAATTCCATTGATCATAGCTACTGCAATCGACACTTGAAGATCGAGGGGAAAATGGCCTAAAATGCACTATGTGGGTGAAAAAACTCAAATGGTATGGTAAAATGATCTATTTTTACTATTAGTAGAAATTGTTTACCCACTTCCTATAGTTTGTGCTAATTTTTGACCTTATGGACTAATAGTGTAGTGGAAAGACTTGGTTTTTGGTGGTTTTATCTAGGATTTTTTGCGGTTTCCAGTGTCATATCACTCATTCATGCCTTCGACAAGTATATTCTTTCACCGACATATAGGATATGTTTTCACTTTTTTTTTCACTCTTGCATCATCCTACGACCGTGATCCATACACCCTAGGTATGAACCCATTTATTAGTGACAAATAACCTTCTTACTACTACTAGAAGTGTCTTTATTAAGTGGTAGAGGCTTACCAAACATGGGTAACCTAGTTAGAACCTTTGTGCCATTTGGTGCCCATGCAAAAGTTATTCCATAGGATCAAGAGTTCCTTATAGTCCCAATATGATTTTTTGTTCGAACCCCATATTCTTACTCACAAGCATTCTAACCGTTACCTATGGGACTCCCCCCGAGTCTCAGTAAAATGTTTTTCCGACTCTCTAAAAAATGAAATGATTGTCGAGTGAACTTGTCTCTTTCACACTCATTAATGGATTTGAAAGGACATCTATTTGGTATGAGTTTAACCATTTTTTGGACCAAATATACTACTTACAAAAAATGAATACTCTAGTCACCATTGACTAGAGGAGTTTTCCTGGGTATTATTTTATACTTTTTCAGGCCTAGGGGACTAAATCTACGAAAAATGGCATTTTTTGGTGTTGAGTTGTAATTGCATTCCATCATCCTGCTTGCAGTATTGAGCCTATTTCTGGTTCCTTCTTTCTCATTATAAGCCTTTTACCTCAGTAATTTGCATCACCAACCAAGCATAGCCTTATATATATTCTTTGCAGCTTGACACCCTATACCCTAAGGGGAAACATACCCCCGAGTGTCCATGCACTTCCTTGCATTGAGCATAGGTATGTTCCACTTCTTGGAGCTAGTTGCTTACTCACAACACTCGTTTCCTCTCTTGTATCATAACATTTCTTTTCCTATGAAGAAACAAAAAAGATGGGCGGGAAAAGAATATTATCTCATATCGGTAGCAGTCGTGTCACCTTTGAACAGAGCGCAAAATTTTGAGTCCACTATCATTAAAATTTTGGGTTTAGCATGACCTTAGGAAGTTGAGCTCGTTACTTAGAGTTTACTCCTCCAACTGGTTATTCTTCCAGTACCTATGGAGAGTTTGTTGATGCCTCTTGCATCATGAAGTTTTATCATTAATTCTATGTTGTCTGATTTATCCATATGTCTCATGCTTCTGTTCAAAGGAATTCTATAATCCTATGTCGGCCATTTCTCAGAAGTATTGACTTTGAATGTCGGCCATACCCTCAATGTATCTTAGAGTCACATGAAGTTGTAGTCCTACCGTGGACCCTGGTCCTACTTTCATTATAGGTAGGTAACCTTGAACCCAACAGTTGACATCTCCTGATTGGTCACTGACCGGGGGGTTTCCCTTGTGTTTGATGACAAGAAATATATTCACACATTGGGATTCATGCAGTGTCTTGGATTCCATTAGACTTATTGGCAGTTTCCTTGCCTTTGTCGACATTTTTCCTTATTGGTTGCTATTCAGAGGGTCTCTTTCGTGCACTACTTGCATATGGTTCATGCTGGGGACACATAGGGTCATTGGTTTGTGAACATCCTATTCATCATATCTCTTCCTAATCATCAAGATATTTCTTTGTACCTCGTGTTGAATGATGAGAGATTCCCTAATGCTCTCCTTTCAGCGGGTTTCCTTCCATCGAATTCAACTTATCTATTCTGGAAATGAGGCCTAGAGTCCTATGAGTACCTAGAGGCTTGCAGTCTTCAATGGCAGGCTCTCCTGCCATAGACAATTGGGAATACATCAATCTATCATGATTGATGGATTCTTCAAGTGTTCGACCTAAACACCCTTATTCACACTTGTAGAATGTACTCGGTTCCTTGATATCCACTTTCATTATTGGTGGATTGTCTCATGTTTGTTAACGGTATCCCTTAATGACCGATGACCGGTAATCAAATCAAGTCTCATTATGTTTGACCTCAAATCCTCTATTCACATGATGTAGACTTTCACCTTCAATGGATAGTGTAGAAGACCTCCAACTTGAAGTAGAAACATTCCTCATCTATTGTTGTCTTTCATTGGACCAATACCTATATGAATTCAATGATCATGGGAGATTAGATTGTACTCCATTGTATACAGATATATTCAGAATGATTTTGAGATTGGATTCCACTATACCTTGTTCGTTACTATGAAAACCTATGGAATATGTCCACTTTGTATTTCCTATTCATGGCCATGAACAACTATTTGATATATTTCCACATGGATCTGTAGTGTAATTCAGATTGGCAGCCATGTATACAAAGTCATTATGGATTGTAATATTCTCATGAGTAACTAGTACTTCCATCCTAGTCTCCATTACTCCACTTCTGGGAATTCTAATGTATTTCGACCATCACAGATACTCCTCTGACCTCACACAAGAGGGGGCATCTGTTACAAAAACATTTGCTTCACCCCATGCAACTTTCTTGGATGGTCTTTCCATTTCCCTATGAAAACTTGAAGTCCCCTTTTTCACCTTCCAGAGCCAAAAAATCACATTTTCCACATATACACGCCCTATCAGTTACACAACAAGTGTATACGCAGGTTGATTCACTACAGCCCACGTACATTAGGTTTGGTGCTAAAAAATAAAAATTATGTCAGGTTTCCATGTCATGTCACAAGATCCATGATCCTTGACCTTCTATATACTGGTAACTCTCTGAATTGACCATTCAGTTCCATTTTAAGGCTATTAATTGATCCATATCCAAGCCTTTAAAAGATTCAACAATTCAAATTTGAGAGCAAAGACACTCTGGAGAAATTTCACTTCATATTGATTCTGCATCCCTTTGTCCTTGAAATTTTGAACTCCTTGTTTATCCCCCAAGCTCTTCCTTCTTTGTGATGGAGGACCTCATTGAATACTTTATATGATCTTGCCTTTGGTGGAGGATTGAAGTGGTGGAGGCCTGGATGGAGGGACTTGGTTTCTCGGTTCTGATATGTTCCTTTACAGAAGTTTGTCACCTATGTACATTTGTTGATTATTTTAATAGAAATACTCTTTTCTCATCCAATTGATATCTTGTAAATTTGAATTATTATTCCATTGGTGTATTTGTCATGTATGTTAATGGATTATGCTAATCTATATGCTAACACTATACATTATCATTATATGTTTATGTATATTGGTTGTTGAGGACAAGTTGCAGGTATAAATATTTGGGTTGCGTGCTCAATGGTGGTCTTCATCGAATGCCCAAAGGAGGTAGGCTCATAGCCTCATCTTATTATCATTTCTTTTATATAGCATACATGGGATTAGAGTTGATTTCTGCATGTCATTCCTTCTGTTGTGGTTTACCCCTTTCCATAGAGAGATTTTCCTCATAACAATACATCATAATATAATGCAATAATAAACCTCAATCATCAATATTTCAATCCTTAGTCATAATAGAATGCAATAATAAACCTCAATCATCAATATTTCAATCCTTAGTTATCAATCCAAGGTYAAGGATATAATTTAACTCACTTTAACAATGCATAATCTACACCAATTTCTTTTTTCCATAAATTAAGGAAGGCCCTAGGTGTAGGGATGGGACAATTTTACTAACCTAATCAAGAGAGATCATGTACCAGGTCCATAAAGAGTGCATGTAGTTTAAGGAGCGTTGACATAGTATACATGAAAATTCACAATATTGAAACCAGTGACAGGTAAGGACTAAACATCCACACTTTGTCGACCGACCTACATAGTCTAAACCAAGCTTACAAAATATTAATGAATGGTTTCATGAAATTCTTCATTTACAACAAGGAGGACATAAAATAAAATTGGTAACTTTATTCACAAATCAATACATGAATACCACATATAAAGATTGTAGAAAAAAACAAACAAAATGAAGAGCAAGAAAAACT
>JASDQU010206062.1:0-14556 GCA_032191745.1 Picea mariana
CTTCTGTGTTACACAATTTTCACTCAAAAGTTCTGAGACATACAATTTGACCGTCGGGGCCACACGTCTCTTGGGGAACCCTTGTCACCCTATTTTGAAGCTTTTTCATCCTCTTTCCATACTTGGCCATTTCTTGGAATCTCTTTCGCGGATTGTCAGGTTGGTGGGTTCATGAAATAAATTCCTAATCGTTGTTTCTTGTGCCTGCCACCTTCACACTTCTTTCCAAGTATGCAATAACTGAGGTTTAATGCTAACATCTAACCATGCAACAATCGTAAAGATTGTCATTAATGATTAAAATCCTTGAGGAGACAGACACACTTTCTATCCCTACACAAGTTGTCCAGAAACATGCAAAAACAATCTTGACAGGTAATGGGATATCTATTACAAATTTCAATATATTAGCAAAAATGAGTCTGACCGACCGTTTCCCTATTCCATACTTATCCACTTTTTCGATTGCGGGTTCTCAGACAGGTGGGCTCAATATTACGCTTCCATTGTTCCATGACCTACAAACAACACCCAAAATTTTGCGATATACAAACTGATCGTTGGACTGCCCCATCATGCTCTCTTCCATTTTACGCGTTTTGCACTCAAAATTTCTGAGACATACAATTTGACAGTCAGGCCCTCACCTCTCCTGAGTATTCCTTGTAACCCTATTTTGAAGCTCGTCTGATCGCTTTTCATACTTGTCCATTCCTTACTTTCTCTTCCCTGTCCCCGCTACCTTTGCACTTGTTTATAATAAAAAATTGTTTATAAAAGCATTATTATTATATATATTATAAACACATACAATTTGATCGTCAAGCCCTCACCTCTCCTGAGTATCCCTTGTAACCGTACTTTGAATCTCGTCCGACTACTTTTCATACTTGGCCATTCCTTAATTGCTCTTCCCCATCCCTGCCACCTTCGCACTTGTTTATAATAAAAACATTGTTATATATATGTGTGTGTGTGTGTGTGTGTGTGTGTGTGTGTGTGTGTGTGTGTGTGTATAAGAGTCTTATTTATAATAAAAAAATTGTTTATAAAAACATTATTATATATATATAGTCTTATTTATAAATATGCAATTAGTAATCTTTAATGCTAACAGCTCATCATGCAAGAACCGTAAAGATTGTCACTAATGAGTGAAAGGCTCGAGGAGATCTCCCATTAATATGCATTAAACCAAGATTTGTGGAGGGTTATATTATCCCTTTCGAGTATTTATTTCAGACATCATGGAATGTATTTCCCGCTTCGTCGGGTTGGCAGGTTCACGAAACCTCCAATCCTTAATTGCTCTTTGTCATACCTGCCACCTTCGCACTTCTAAGCATGCAATTACTCAGCTTTAATGCCAACATCTCATCATGCAACACTCATAGAGATTGTCATTAATGATAAAAAGGCTAGAGGAGATCTCCCATTCACACACATTGGACCAACATTTGTGGAGGGTTATATTATCCCATCCAATTGTTCATTTCAAGCATCATCTGGAGAAAACAAACGTTCTCGTAAACTTATGGCACCAAATCGACAATATTTCTGTGGAGATACATCGAACATATTTGGGCATGAGGACCAGAAATTTCATTGGTCTAGGGCATACTCTTACTACTCATCCCCTTCCGCCCAAAACAAAGTAATTTGGACCTCTGGAATTGCTCGTGCAGGATGTGTCCCTGAATTTTTTGACTGTAAGGAGGTGGTCTCTTGGTGCGTCGAGAGATATATTTTAGGCCAAAGAATTATTCCACTGTGAGACCACTATCCTATTTCTTTTTCACCTCAGGTCTTCTGCAAGATGTAAATATTGTCAGAGCCAACATTGACCTTTAGAGGAGAAGACTCCAAGAAGTTCCTAAAAAAGCATGATAACGGGTTGGACCTCTTGCCTGAGTTCCTGGAAGGCCCAACGTCATTTCTTGAAGATATCACAAGCTTGCGGGTTAGTTCATTTAGAAATCCATTCCAGGAAATTGCCTGGTTGTTTACAAGAATAACGGGACAGGAATCCACAACAAGTCTTTCCCACATAGTTCTTTATATTTTGTATTTCACAGTCAAGGAATAAGCCATTTTTTATTGGGGTAAGCTAATTTCCATTGAAATATGTTCCCAATTGTCGTGTTTCAAAGAGGAGAATAAATTGTATATGTCATCCTACTTGGTTTTCGTGATAGCGCATTGTTCTCTGTTTCCAAAACTGTCTGTGTCCAAGAAGGTAAACTGTGAATTCAACCCAGTAACCTTCTGGTACCAAGCCTTGTGGAGGCACAAGGCCTCCCATTGTTTTTATGAGGTTTATAATGACTTTGTCTCTGTTTTCAAATATTTATTGTTAGGAAAGGATGCTCCCCACATGTCTGACCAGGCAACCAAGTTTTTGGACAGGAAGGGGGGACTTGAACAAATGGAGAATTACAGTGTGATAATGATTTTTGGCTCCAAGGAAAATATTGTTTTCCTTCCATTTCACATTACAGAAGGGAAACGGGCAGTTGGCATGATTCCAGTAGCAATTGACGACAACAATAAAAAGGAATCAGCAAGCAAATAGCAAAGGGGGAGATATAGACTTCATCCTGCTTTGTTTATCAGTCCAGTTATTCCACCTCTTTAAATAGAAATGTCTAACCAAAGACTGATACCTTCCAATTTCTTCTTTTCAGGTCTTTCTCTCTACCATCGCCCACTTCTTCTTTCTACGGTCCAATTTCTTGTACATATTTCTTTTGTGGTCCATGGGAGCCCCAATCCCAGTCTATATGGAAAACACATTTAAATTTCCAGGAATATGTAAGAGACGATATTATTTTTTAATATATTTCAAAGAAAACTATTTTTATCTTCTTTTATATTTATGTGCTCAATTTTTTTTATCTTCAACTATGTTGAATGTCAAGAGATTGTTTTTATTTAATTTGAATGTTTAATGTGTGTGATTCCTGGTCTTATTTTCTAGGAACCTTTATTTAAGAGATTGGAAAGCCCTAATGGGTGGATACCTCTCGCTCGACAGGACACATTTATCCATTCCTCAGAATGGTAAGAATATTATAGTCCATAGAGAGTGAAGGATTTCACCCTACATAGAGAATGTTCCACAATCTAATGTAAACTATGTCGAAGAAGACCTAGGAGTGTATTCCATATTCACTGAAGAGGATAATATTCCTCTAGAAAGGATTGAATTAGAGGATGAATAATGGCGTATGAATTTTTATGGTTCACACTCTAATGAGGGTAACGGGAATGGTATTATCTTGGTTTCCCCTGCAGGAAAGATTCATAATCTGTCATACAGGTTGGAGTTTGCTTGCTCAAACAATGTCGCTGAATTCAAAGCTTTGTTGTTAGGAATTGAGAATGCCCTTAATATTGGTTGTGGTCATCTCTCAGTTTTCGGAGATTTTGAGCTTGTTGTGAACATGATACGTAAGGCATGATCTCCTAGCAACAAGATAATGGAAAAATACTCCCAAAATGTTTGGGCACTGGTCTCAAACCTCCTATCTTTTAACATAACTCATGTTAGGAAGGAGTTAAATTCAATAGTTGATCGATTAGTTGTCTTCGCATCCTCTCCTACTCGACAGATCTTGCCTCAATGGCCTGATTGTGCTTTCCAATATCTACATCATCCATACATTTCTGAGAATGAAGAATTCTGGAAGGCCATCCCTAACAATGAAAGAAATTGTGTTGTCATTCAAAATGAACCTCTCAAACCTGAGGAGATTATATCTGTAGAAAATAATAAAATTCATGAAGTCTTGACTCCTCTCAAGAGTTCGTTTTCCTTGATTATTGTAGGCAACAAATAAAAACAGGAAGAAGAGGAGTTACATATGAAGGTGGTTGAATCCATCTCCATGAAAATTAGGACACATGGATCTTCAACGAACAATAAAATAAAGGTCCAAGGTCCTGATAAAGAAGAGATGAGGTCTATTGAGTTACTTGGTGGATTTCAAAAGGTTTCTTCTTGGTTTAATATGGATCTTCGTGGTTTTGATCCAGGTCTTGTTTAGCATACTATGAAACCAACTAGGCCAAAACAAAGACTTGTTAACTCTGCACTAAAACCAACCTTTCGAGGGGAGTTGGAGATTTTCTTAAGGACTGAAATGTTTTTTCTAGCCCACCCTAAATGGGTTTCCAATTGGGAACCGACTTCAAAGACCACTAATAATATTAAAACCTGCATTAGTCTTCAAACTTTCAGGCAATCAATTATGAGAAATCCTTTCCCCCTTCTCAGCATGAAAATGTTTCTGCAATAGGTTGTAGAGTTACACTTGGAGCCCTTACCTGACAATTTGTTAGATTACAATAAAATCAAGGTAGAAGGCGAAAATATTCACAAAACCACTTTTACTACTAATTGTGATACTATGTCTTACAAATGCATGCATTATGGTTTATTTGATACAAGTATCACCTTAAAAGGGCCTATACACACAATTTTCAATGAATTGGTCAGTCTCCGTGCTTGTATTGACGACTTAATCGTATGCGTCAAAAGGTTGATAGTTACATCAGAATTTCAAGTGTTGGGTCATTTCCATATTACTTTTGTCTTGGACACTAACTCAGGAATTTCAAAGGAATTACAGAGACAATGGTTTTCCCACAGCACTAATAGTCCTTGCTTAAAGTATTGTGAGGGACCAGCGTGAAAGGTATTTTTGTTGATGGTATTCTTCTGTATACTAGTAATTTAGCTCTACTTTCAATTTTTGTGCTTTTTTTTTTCTCGCTTTACAGATTTCTGCTTTGTCGGTTAAATTTTGTTGTGTTTTATTTCTGTCTTTTACTGCTGCTATTTTAATTTCTGCACTATTACTTATGTTGCAATTTTTGTCTTTATCATCTTTTAAGTCTTTGGTCAAGTTAGAAGGTTGGATCAATTCTGCTACAGTGACACCTCTATAAAAGCATTGTTAGTCAATAACAATCGAGCTTCCACAGTTATTATGATCTCTCCTCTAAAGGGCCTTTGAATTTGTTACATATTTTCATTGTTATCCTACAAGGAATTGGTTGTTTCCCACTTCTTCTTGCCATTTATTCACCCATCAAGACCTTGAGAGAAAATCTGTAAGTTTTCCTCTTTCAAGTTGAGGGCATTTTACAATCAAATGATTATGCATACAGTGGTAGAACCACTCATACTTAACACTTTTCATGAGTTATTCCTAAATTGTCGGTCATATTTCCATTAAATCCGCTCACTTCCCCTTGTTGCATAATCATTTGAGTTGCTTATTCTTGAGATTACTATTCTTAGTCTATGAAACCATGAGTTCTGAGTTCCAATCTGTTAAAAACAAATTTCCATGTGGAGTCGCCAGTTTGTTGATGATTGAAAATGTCAACGTAGTTTCACTTGCAAAGTGTTGCTAAAGCCTATTATTATAATACTAAATAATACTAGTAGGTGGGACCCCCTTGAATTATTGGAGAGTAGATCTGTTCATTTTTGGTGTTATGATGATGTGCTACAAAGGTTTACATGGTTGATGAGAATATGGTTTTCATTGATATGAGTTAAGCTTTGAGATGTTGTTCCTTCATGATGCTACAACCTGCTATTCATATACGTCATTTGTCCTTCTCGCACCTGCACAACAAATATGTGGTAAAATTACATGAAAGGCGGTTTTGAAGAAGGCAAAGTATTACAATGAGTGCAAGGGGACCTAGTTCTGCAATACTACATGCATAAAATATTTGTTGATTATATTTAAACCCTAGCTAACAAGGAAATGGCTATAAAAAATTGTTAAATTACATTTTTTATATATGCATAGGATGGAAATTTTGGTGGCACATTTGGCAAGTTGATAATGAAATGGTTATGCATTGGTTAATGGAATCGGTAGCTAATATACATATGTTATAAACGTTGGTGGCTCATGGAAGTAATGGATTTGCGATTTTTATGGTGATTATGCTATGGTTCGAGTTGATGTTGATCACGCTATTGGTAATGATTCTATACATGATCGATTAGATTGTATAGTGGTCAAGCGATTTATTTAAGTTATATTGGGAATATAAATAATGGGTGGCGCATTTGGCAAAGTAACAATGCAAATGGTTGAATTGTTATATGGATTATTCTATGGTTTAAATATGTTGATATTCTTGATGCATTGGTTGATTAATGGTGTTAATGAGGGGCTCGTTGGCATGTACTGTCGAGTAAATGAGATGTGGGTGGAGGCAACGTGCATTTACTGCACATCACCTTTACCCTTCCCGTTGGCTGCCACCCTAGTCAGACCGTTGTTTGATCTTGTTGTTGTGTTCATGCTCTTGATGTTTAGCAGGGTGAAACCACTCGACCACCTCTCATCTTGAAGGTTTCGATTAACAGGTATGTCTCTTTTGGCCATTCTTGACTTCACTTTGGTTATGAAATAATTTTGGCTCAGTTGTGTGGGTTTGTGTTTGTCCTGAGTGCTGCAACTGTGTGGAATTTTGGTTTTAAATGGAAAATGGATGGTTCTGCCGTAATAGTTTTGAGTTCATCGAATTTGTTAGATTTTCCTGGGTAATATCTCTTTGTTACCACTGTGTTTTGGTTGAAGGGTTTTTTTAAACCATGGTTGGATGGTTACCTTCATGATTCCTGGGTTTAACTAGAGCCTTGTTTTCTTGTTTTGGCTCTATCAAGGGACTATCTCTCGTTCACAAGCGAATCATAGTCCTCCTTGTGCATGCACCTTTGGCCTCAAAGTTTCATTGTAGTTAGTTATGTTCCTCTTGTGAAGGTTGTCGTGAAAACCCTTAACCCTCTAGACTGGAGTTGCATAGGGAGACTGTCGAGCCTGTGAAGTTGTTTCTGGTTATTGCAATCTATTACTTTGGGTATGGGCTAACCCATTGGTCGTGTAGCAGTCATGTTGGTGTGGCTTTTCATCACTACCCCTGTGATATTAGCGTAGACCTTACATTTCTATTTGTGTTTTAAAGTCACAATCACTCGCCTTATGCCAAATAACTCAGTGAGTTTAATGGAAGGGCCTCTGCCCTGTGTCGATTGGATGTATGGTTATTCATAGCTACCATGGCTTGTTCGGTTGGTTGTTTGTCTACCACAGTGGTGAGTTGTTAGTTGATATATAGTCACTAATATTACACTTACGATGATTTGGTTGATGGTTGGCATTGGTTACGAATATTGGGGTTGCTCACATAGGTTGTGTTCTGTGTATGGTGTTTTTCAAATGAAATATGGGGCATGAAAATTATGTTTTCCCTAGGCCCAAATGATAATTGAACTGGATAATTATGGAAGGCATGTCTGAAATCCTTGTATTGTTGGTTGAATAAACCTGAGTGCACGCGGCTTGATTGAGTCAGGGTGTCACTTAAACGAACCAACCACTTATTAATGTGCAGAGCCTCAGCACGATATGTTGAGTTAATGGCATGACTGTGTGTTTGTTGTGACAAGTAGAAATGTTGTATTATTAAGTTTGGTTGGTTGCGCTCTGGGTGTAGCATGGATAGTTTGTTTTTATACTTAGTGATACCCTCAGAGTTTTTAAGCATGTTATTTATTTCAATTGACCACTGTTGATGACAGTCATGTTGGATATTTGGCTCAGCTTTTAAGTCACATTGAGATGTTTTGTTTTACAGTGACATGGTTACATTGCCTTGGACATTTACTCCTGCATAGCCTGTGTCTAAAGGATGATTGTTGGTCGTATAGTCAATTGTCATTTCAGGCGTGGCATGTGAGGTTTTGATTATTTCGATCTTTGTATTGCATATATATATATATGGGAACAAATATCATTACACATCTTGATTGGATCTATTACAAGAAATATTGACTTCATTATTATTTTAGAAACACTACTTTTTAATATATATGCGGATTGAACGACTGCACGATAGTGGTGGATGTTAATGATCACAGATTGGGAATGAGTGTTCTTGTTGACTGTTATAAAATGCAAAATGTAGAGAACAGAACCGCTTACAAATTGTGTGAAATACTTATTGTTTTATAATGGCACTGTGTTGGATATTAATGGACAATGAATTAGGCAAATACACAGGAATTATGACTCAGTCATCTTATTGTTGGTTGATGCATATTTTTTGTTTACTACAAAATATGTTATGGATCGCTTGATTAATATCATGAACAATAAACGTTATTTTCCACTCTCATTATCTCACTTTATGCTAATTAAAACCCCCTCACATATCCTAGATTCCATGTTTCACTCCCTGTTCTGATATTGATTACAGCCAAGAGAATTTATGTGTTAAGTGGACTGCAGTAAATTTTATTGGGTTGATTTACAGTTGATTGTTGTTGTCATTGAGCAGTGACCATTTATTCTCCCCTTTCATTATATCATGTTTTCGCCTAATACAAACCCCTCATGTTTCCCAGAACATTGTTTCACCCCCTTGCTCGTTGATTAACGTTAGAACAATTTGCATGGATTGGATTACATGATCTTGATACATTCTAAGACAAATCTATTTTGTAATTTTAAGGAGTTGTCATGCATGGTTATTTAAAAATATTATTTTCTAATCGTTAACATATGCAAGATGAGGTTTTTTAGTTGGGGAGAGCATGGTCAAGGAAACTGAGGTAGAGGTAATTGGAATCGAGGCCCAAGAAGGCCCAGCTTATATATACATTTTGATGTTGATTCAAAAGAGCTTGGCCAGTTGTTTCATGTTGGATTCTTTAATTAGATTGGGTAGGGAATAGTCCAACTGAGACCTAAAAGGCCTCCTTTCCAAGCCCCTCAAGCCCCCGGCATCCATGTGCCCCCTCATGTCTCTTTACATCCTGAAGTCCTGGAAAATGATGGGTGGCAGGAGATTGTTCACCTGACAGTCTCCCAACACTGTGGCTGGCCCAAATTGACTTTGCCTGCTCCTCCACCTTTGAGCCCCATTGTCCAAGCTTCCCCTAACCACTCGTCAGTGAAATCCTCCCACGCTAGCAAGAGATTGAAGACTGAATTCCACCATGCATTTGATAAAGGAAAGGCTATTGTTGCCCCTTCCTCACCCTCTGATGACTCTGACAAATCCGTGTCTTCACAGATGCATTTGAGGGATGATTTTTCCCATGTGATCAGTGTGATAAATCCTAAAGGATCTGCCCAACCCAAGGCAAATTTAGGATAATCAAGAGGTGACAACAGAAACCAAGGAAGGGTTGCATCACAAAGTGGAAAATATGGCTTTTGAATGTTATTTATTGTTTTATGACAATGGACTTCATGGATTCTGGGCAGCATGTTTTATTTTGGATATATGAGTATTATTTAGAAATATTTTCAAATTTCATGAGCTAAAATTGCCAAAAGTAAATGTGTTTGAGGAGAGGCACAAGGAGGTGTGTTTCCTAACTAATGGATTATGTTATGATTGTTATGATTGTTATGAACTAAAGGAAGTCACAAGGGGTCCCACCTACTAGTTATTATTTATTTATGACCCTTATTATAATTATTACTTGTTCCCCTAACTAAAATTAGTTGAGTCTTTTAATTAACTTAACTAATGAGTTGGTTTAACTACTTCAACCAATTCTAACTTGTTAAAAGCAAGAGAAAAGGGAGGAACAAGAGGCGGATAGAAGCACAAAGCATGCTAAGGTTTTCTATTTGAGTTTATGTTGAGATAGTTCAGTTTTCATTCATTCATATATTCATCATAGCCTAATTCTCTTTTGTGATAGTTGGGTCTTATTGTAGACAACAATATTCAAGGATGAATCAAATCATTCAGACACTTGTTCTTCAGAGGTGTTGATCTATCTTTGATAGTCTGTGTAGACTTGTTTGTTTGTGAATTAATTTCCATGACTGATAAAGGCTATTGTACAAAGTCGAGTGGGCAGCAATCTATGGCAAGTTGATCCAGCTTTTAGAGTTCAGTTTTGGTTTTCTGTCAGAGGTCCTTTTGTATGTTCCATTGGGGATTTCTAAGTTTGACTTTGGTCCAAGATTTATGTCTGAAGTTTTGTAAAGACAATGACTCTTTGGTGAATTGGAATGAAATAAAGGATTGCTTTATATCTCATCTATCTTGATTATCATCTTGGTGTCTTTACTTATGTTCTTACATTTATTTCAGCAACTGATATATTCAGAAAATTACATAAAAAATTGAATTTCCAACAAGATTTTTGTTGATAAAAGACTAGCCTAAGCACTCGTAATTAATACTTGTGATGTTAGGATGTCATTTGTTTTTGCTATAAACATAGGGTGATATTCCCGTCTACTTTGCTTTAGCCAAGTAAAGTTTGAAAATGCTTGAGTAAGATCAATTCGTATATTTTCCTCAACACAAGGTAGGAACGGAAATTTTGAACATGGCAAGTCAGACTACTGGTAAAAATAAAATCAAGATGGATTATGCAAAACATAGTATAATTAGAATGAAAATAATTTCAAAAACTAAATGGTTTCAATGCCAGAATTTCTCTAGGAGCCATGTGTCATTTCCTTCATGGCTACCACCTGTGCTTCATGCTGCTTACCATGTCTCCGTTGTGGTTTCCATTTGCCTTGGCTACTTATTTCCCCATCCCTGTGCATTTATTCCCATTCCAACCTGGCAGGAAGCATTGCCATGCAACACTTGTTAAAAAACATATGAAAGTGTCCATCCTTTGACAATTATAATATTTAAATTCTTTTGTAAAATTGTAAAGATTCTCTTATGTTGATTCATGTCAACTATTCTTAATAATGTCTTTAATAGAACAAGAAAATGTGATGTGCCAAACAACTAAGGAATCATCTTTTTGATAAAAGAAACATGCACATGGAGTGTTTAATCAAAGAAAATGTGTGGTTGGTAATGAACGTTTTAGCACAAAAAGTTGGAAAAAGTTATTATGTACTTTTTCTTGTCACCTTTAAAAGTTGATATTATTTCAAATTAAAACACATCAAATAAGACACTTGGATTTGGATTCTAGGAAATTTTCAAGCATTTTTCACTTCTATCATTTACATCAAATAAGACACTTGGATTTGGATTTAAAAAAATCATTTTTCACTTCTTGAATGAATCCTTTTTATTTTAATTCATTGTCAAAATAAATAAATAAAATAAAATAGAAAAGTGGAAAGAAATTTCTTTCAATATATCTCAAAACTGGTTTGGTAACGGAAATCGGAAAATCAAAAACCAATTGCTCAAGAGACTTATCAAATTTGATTAAAAAATCTCCATGAACTTTTATAGAAAACATTTTCTAAATAAACTAACCTTAATGCATTGAATACATTATATTTACAACTTAGATGGGCCTAATGGTTAAGAACATGTGTTTCCTCCTTGAATATCATAGGTTCAAATCCAAAGGGGTAGGGTATGTACACCTCCATAGAATTTGCGCAGAAGGATCCCTTGTCCGACAAACTAGGGGGTTTCATACACCAATTAGTGTCTAGCTTAGCTGCAACCTTATACACACACACACACACACACACACCATGTATTCATATTTAAAAGAATTTTTTTTGTAAGTCAACAAACATTATATTACCTTCAATAAAACAATGAAGTTATACACACAATTTTTTGTATGTTGAGTTTCCTTGGGAGGAATCCAACCCAACTCCAGTTTGAAGAAAAATGGCAATAGCCCCTAGGGGTCAAAAAATAGTACAGTTTGATATCAGAGGAGCTATTGTCTCTACTAAAAGACGAATTCAACAAAATTGTAGCCCTATTTAAAACTTGAACTAGGATATGATAATAAAAACTAAGTAAAAATATAGCAACCGGGATTAGCCTGAAAACGACACTTGGCCACCCGGAGGAATGTCGATACTGGACGTAGTCAAAGGAATATGCATGTTTAAGATGATACCATCTTGGCTATACAGAGAGTGTGCCTGATGCATGAGATTTGGACGAGCATGCATGGTCACCAACAGAGAAGTCATTTGATCCAATTGTTCTATTTTATATTCCAAATCTGCTACTTCCTGATGAGTCTCGAAAACCATGTGGAGGAGCTTGCCTCTCAATTTGATGTTGCTTGAAGTAGTGTCAGAGTTCCGAGATTTTGGCGTAGAATGCAGAGGGTTGGGGTTTCTAACACCTGGATGGTCACTTTCGAGGCCTACCTAACAAGGATAATTTAAAGGATACAAATTTATATTAAAATGTAGAAACATGGGCTAATATTACTAGTCCTTAGTATGAAAAATGTAAAATGTTGGGTGATACTTTTGTAAAAATATTCAAATTTATAAGGATTTTATATAGTTTCTTTAAAATTTTAGTGATTTTTAAGGTAAGATAATTTTATTTTATGGAATTTGGGCGAATCTTTTTTAGAAAAAATGGAAATTGGCAAATCCTTTTTCAAGCAAAACGATGGAAAATTATCCCAATTACGAAATTTAACCCCTAAAATCATCTACCTAATTGTCGTCCAGATCCTTGTTCAAAGGCGCTTGAGAGGGGATAGGCTACTCATCAAACCCTAAAGAATTTCCCTCATTATCAAACCATTCTACTCTACAACCCCAAAGGATTGTTGCCTCCTGCATGACCGGAGCTTCTTGAGGTTCTACAATTTGACCTAGAGAGGTTGTAGCAGAGCAATCTAGAGTCCAGTTTGCCAGCGTCATTTCCTCAGAAAGTTTATCCGTTCATTGGTAAGATACTCTATCTTGATGAGAGAAATCTATAGGATGAATTTTGTTGGCCCATGGTTATGGAAGGAAGCGTAGAACAAGAAATAAAAGGTGAAAAATGAACTTCACGAGAGACACAGTAACTGTCACTGGGTCGAAGTAAGTGAAAGAGCAAAAAAGATGGAGCGAATTAAGAAAATGCAAGCCATTGGACGAGAGGATCAAGAATGATAGATCAGCAAGGAAGAAGGATTGTGGACAACTCAACAAGTGGGAAAATCCATCGTTGGATGCTTTGGAGCACCACGTGAAAAGGAAGGAAAGACAAGTTGGTGAAGCCCGAAAAAAGTGGATCAAGTTGAACTAGGGTTTTAGACACCTAGGGTTTTGATATTTTAGGGTTTTGTCACCTAGGTTTTTGCCTAAGGCTGTCGGTGAGGGACTATTTTTCATAAATAGAGGTCGAGAGGACCTGGGTCAGGTCGGTACTATTGTTGAGCATTGTTATTGATTGTTGTTCATTGAGAGAATATTGTATTGTGGGTGAAAGAAGGGTTGAGAATAAGATCCTTCTGGCATTGTAAGATCTTCAGCTGGGTGTGAAGATCAAGTCTTCGAGTTGGGTGCACAGAAGGGGGAGAGAGAGAGAAGAAAAAGAAGACCTGTTGGTAGAGAGCGCAGACAAGAACTGTAAGATTTATCTTAATATATCATAAGCACAGTTCTATGGATGTATCCCTAAGGAGAGGGTGAACCACGTATATCTAGAGTTATGTGTGTATGATTGATGCTTTATCTTTGTCTTTGATATACTATTATTGCATTATTGTATTAGATCATATCTATAAGAAGGTGGAGTAGATCTTAGTGATAAGTAAGCTAGGTACACTGCGATGTATTGTGTTAAGATCCACTTGATATTCCCCTGGTTGTAGACATCTCTGTCCTGCAATCACCCCTGCCTCTACCTCGGGTGAGACTTCATCTACTTCGCAGGTGTTACTAAAAGGTCCGATAGTTAGGTTTTGTTGGTGCGCTCTTGAGCATTGAACCCTGGGTCTGCCCCTGTGCCAACAAATGGTTCCATTGTTGGGACCAGAATCTTTGTGAGGGAATGTCAAGGTGGTTCCCATCGAAGATAGAGATTCAAAAGTGGATAGAAGATCAAGAAAGGGACTTCGTTGAAGCTCAAAACAAGAACCCTAAGCTAAGTTCTAAATATTGTCTACAAAGATACATTTTCACCAACATCCACGAGATCTTCTTTGGAGGAATCCATCAGGAGTTGTTTGAGTGGTTGGATAGGTTAGTTGATACCCAATTCGAGATCATATCTAGACCCCCTATGGTTTGGACGTCGGCACTAATCCAGGAGGTTAAAAGAGTCGACAATGTTGTATCCAAGGTAGTAGATCATTGGTTTGATAGTACCATTGGAGGGTATATCACCGAATTTGTTGTTGACAAAGTAGAATCATATAGCCAAGCCGAGAGATACTTTTTCAAAGGACCCAAAGGGAAATTTTTGCATTTTATGAAGTTAAGAATCAAGATGCTCTTGCATGAGAAGAACATTCTCAAGATACAGTAGATTGGTTGAAGCCAGAAAAGCTAATGTTCAAAAATTTGGACAACGACAACAACACAGAAGCTGGACATACACGCAGTGGGAGAGTATTTCAAGGGGTTCACCTTGAGAACCTGTTCAAGCAAAACTACAAAGAAGAAGGTTTATACAGTGGGGAAGAGGCGGATCTAAAAAATGAATAACGTCCAGAACCCGCTAGGCCAGAGGAAGGAGCAACTGAAGAACTTCGCCAGGACGAGCCAGAAAACTCAGGAACTATGCAGACTCTTGAAGTAAGTATCATTAACCATCCTA
>JASDQU010206063.1:4244-16932 GCA_032191745.1 Picea mariana
AGACGATCTTACAACTCTTCAATTTCAGGTCTTTAGTTTGGAAAGGCAGCGACCCTTCTCTTATCAATTGGGTTTGTAGTTTGGAAAGGAAGTGGTAAAAGAAATTATGTGTTCCTGGAAGTTCTAGTTCGGAATAATCCAGAAAAATACCCTGCGAGTTATAGTTCGGAATAGCAAGAAAAATGGTAAATTCGGAATGGTATGGTAAATTTAAATACCCTGGTAAAAATTTAAATTTAAATTCGGAATGGTATGGTAAAAATACCCTACGAATTCTAGTTCGGAATGGTACGGTAAATTTAAAATACCCTACGAGTTCTAGTTCGGAATAGCAAGAAAAATAGATCATAAAGACTCAACGAATTTCCAATCGAAATTTTGATACGATTTACCAAGATCTTACGAGATTCAAAGATCAGATTGCATGTAGAATTTATTCAGCGACCCACTAAAACCATAATCCAGAGTTGTAAATTAACTCATGATGACCAAGACATTTCAATTCAACAAATGGTAAATTAATCTATTATAACCCAAACAACAAACTCAGGAAATGGTAAAAGAGTTTAATGAACAAATCGGATACAAAACTATCCCAATTCTAGCTGTCAAAAATTACAATGGCAAAACAATTTAAAATTTCTAGAATGGTACAATATTACAAGATCTAAATTATTTCTACCTTTAAACCGACAGTGAACCCACACATTTTTCGTATTACAATATTACAATACATTTGAACCGACAGCAAACCCACAATTTAAACCGACAGCGAACCCACAATTTTTTCGTATTACAATATTACAATAGATTTGAACCGACAGCGAACCCAAATTTTTTTCGTAGTACAATATTACAACACATTTGTACCGACAGCGAACCCACAATTTTTTCGTATTCAGGAAGCAAACTTAAAATACAACAACCTCGACCAAGAATGAACTTACCTGTCCCCCGGTGCTCACGACCTCACTTCCGTTGCGCTCGCGACCTCACTTCTGCTACGCTGAGCGACCTCAATTGCACAGAGCTCACGCCAACGCTCACGCCATGCCAGGCCAATTGCACATAGAGCTCACGCCAATTGCACACCACGCGAACACACAGAGCTCACGCCAACGCTCAATGACCTCAATTGCACAGAGCTCATGCCAACGCTCACGCGAACACACAGAGCCACACCACAGAGCTCACGCGAACACACAGAGCCACACCACGTGAACACACAGAGCTCACGCCAATGCTCAGCGACCTCAATTGCACAGAGCTCACGCCAACGCTCACGCGAACACACAAAGCCACACCACAGAGCTCACGCGAACACACAGAGCCACACCACGCGAACACACAGAGCTCACGCCAACACTCAGCGACCTCAATTGCATAGAGCTCATGCCAATTGCACAGAGCTCACGCCAACAAATTTTTCTAAAACTTGAAAAACTCGATGTGTGGCTAATATATAAACCACCTTTCGGCCGAAAGATAGTTTGGCTGAAAGATAGTTCGACCGAACTATATTTCGGCTGAACTATCTTTCGGCTGAACTATCTTTCGATCGAACTATCTTTCGGCCAAAAACTTATTGCCGGAAACAAAATATCCGGCCGACCAAATTTCTACACGCAAATCGAGGGCACGGTTATTGCTCCGTTCGATTTGACATTTATTTTTTCAGCCAAAAAATAGTTCGGCCGAAAATAGTATTTTTCGGCCGAAAAATATTTTTAGTTCGGTTGAAAAAAGGTTTTTCGAAATTTTGGAGACCAGATTGTCACGAAAGTGTAACCCACCTTCGTGATTCCACCCATAATTAGATTGATGAAGTGTTTCCTTTATTAGTAATAATAATAATAACAATTATTAATATCATTGTTACTATTATCCTTACCAGTGGGATGAGGAATTTGTGTGTAAAGGTTGTTAAGATATACACGATTTAATTCCTCAGACATTGTTGTATATATTCTCCATGATTATTGGTTAGTGATTTAAATTAGGATTTTTATAACAACACTAACATTTTAAGGTAAACTGATTTAGATGGAACTATGATGACTCTTGAAAAAATTAAAATTCACAAAGGAAATTGTTTCAAGGTGGATTTAGATTGTACCTTATGATATTATGCGCTTTAGACATGCATTGCAGGGCTTGTAGTGGAGGTTGGAATAAGTTGTGTTAATTTCCTTACTGGCTTTATTAATTATCATTGTCTTGTAATGTGATTGTTATTCTTGCAAAGTTATTGTAACTTAAAATGAAATGGTGTTGTCATTTTATGGCAATGATATTGTAGTTTTATTGTTATGGATAACACATAATATGTAAGGTGATTGTTATTTTTGCAAAGTTAATGTAATATAAATGTAATGTGTTTATTATTTCATGGCAGCGTTATTGTAATTTTTATTGTTATTGATAAACATATATGGTGGAATGTCCTTGAATTAAGTACAATAAATTATTCTGACTTAGTAAATGAGGGTTGTTGTTCATTTAAATAATGTTGTACTTGGTTGGTAAACCTTCTGTGTGCTTGGTCTGCTTGTGTCGGGTAGGATATAGACACCTCCATGTTCCTCAGAACAGTCGCCATCCCTGAGACCTTAAATGGTTAAAATCGATGGGAACCTGGGCTTGAGCATTTCTTATGTGTCTTGGAGGTCCTAACCATTGCAGGGTAGGATGGGCGGGTAGTCAGTCTTACTTTTGTTGATTGATCATCGCTAAATGCATGCAGTTACTTGTTGTGTTCGTCGTGGTTTGTGTCTTGTTCATTGTTGGGTGGCGACGCAGAGTCGAATGTGTTTGTTTCCCTTGTACACGTGCGCACACACTTTTAAAAGAAAAAAAAAATTGCACTTGTTATATGAGGTTTGTCGTCGTAACGAGGAGGAATGTTACAGTCATGACATGGCATGGAAAGGAAAGTAATGGCATGGCATGAAAAGACATGGCATGACATGGAAAGGAAAGGAATGGCATTGAAAGGCAAGGCATGGCATGGAAAGACAAGGCATGGCAAGGAAAGGTATGGCATGGAATGGACAGGAAATACATGGCATGAAAAAGAAAGGCATGGCACCACATGACAAGGCAAGGTGTAGAATTAAAAGGCATGTCATGGCATGGGAGGGCAAGGAAATGCATGGCATGGACTGACATTCCATGATAAGGAAAGGCATGACAAGTAATGAAAAGGCATGGCATGCAAATAACACTTCTTTGGATGGAAAGGAAATTTGTGATATGACGTTAAGTCATATGTCCCTAGAAAAAAGTTATTTTATTTCTTGGGATAAGAAATGTTCCTTTTTTTGTGATGCTTGTTTCATCTCAATCCACATTTTGATTTGAATTTTTCCTTGCATAATGTTATGGAAAGATATATATATATATATATTAATGTGTAGGTTAAAATCGGAAGCTACATGGAAACACATGCAATGAGGGACATGCATGGCAAGGCATGACATGGCATGGCATGGCATGGCAAGGAAAGACATGGCTTGGAAAGGAAAAGAAATACATGGCATGGCATGAAAAGGAATTTCCAGGCATGGGATGACATGGCATGGCAAGTCAAGGCATGGAATGTCATAGGAAGGAAATCAAAGGCATGGCATGAAATGGCAAGGAAAGGCAGTGAAAGGCATGGAATGGAAAGGAAATGCATGTCAAGGAAAGGTAGTGAAAGGCATGGCATGACATGGAATGGAAAGGCAAGGCAAGGAATGGTATGGAAAGGCATTTCATGGAAAGAAAAGGAATGGTATGGCAGAGAAAGGCATGGCATGGCAAAGTAAGGCAAGGTAAAACAAGGAAAAACATTGAAAGGAATGGCATGGCATGGAAAGGAATGGCATTGCATGGAAAGACAAGGAAATGCATGTCATGGCATGACAAGGCAAGGAAATAAAAGGCATGACATGGCATGACATGGAAATGCAAGGCAAGGTATGGGATGGCATGGCATGACATGGAAAGGCAAGGAATGGAATGGAAATGCATGGCATGGAAATGAAAAGACACTTCATTGGATGGAAACGAAATTTTTGATATAAATTTAAGTTAAATTTCCCTAGAAAAAATGTTTTTTATTTCTTGGGATGAGGAATGTTCCTTTTTTGTGATGCTTGTTTCATTGCAATCCATATTTTTATTTGAATTTTTCCTTGAATAATGCTATGGAAAGATATATATTTATTTTTGTATAGGTTAAAATGGGAAGATACATGGAAAGACATGCAAGGAGGAATTAGTCTATTTTAGATCATAATTATGTTCTAGGGATTTGTAAATGTAACAAACTATATTTTGGCCTTAGAAGGTTAGAAATTTTATTTTTACTTATCTTAGTGATTCACTACTTAGTATTTGTTGGGTTTAGTTTGAATCATATAGACATTTTACATGTATACATATGAATCTATTTATGTGTTGTAGGATATTATTTTAATTGTTATATGTTTATGATGATGATAGTTTTGTGATTTGTTTAAACATGAAAATTGAAATGTGGAACTTTGGTATGTAGATACTAGTTCATAATTATGTATAATAGATGCAAGGCATCGTGTAAATAAACACACATTTCTTAATTGAACATTAATACAGATAATGATTTTCATATGAAATTTTAAAATGTATATGCATCGATATGAGATATTCGATGTCCAAATGACTATAGTGTTGAGGTGACCAAGGCATGCCATGGAAATTCAAGGAAAGGAAAGGCATGGCATGGTTTGGGTCAATTAATTTTTGTAATAAAGTCCCACATAAGCGTCAATTAGGTTCATAAGTTGATGAACTGCAGGCACAGTATGTGCAGGCAACGAACATAAGTGTGTCCTACTTTGTATTTCAAGGAACACGAAAGCTAGGTGACATATCAATCATTCATGAACATAAAAATCAACCACTACTCCACACAACTAATTAATAACCAAACCAAGAAATCAACTGTCTAAATCCTACTCTATGTGTGAAAAGAAACCAAACTTTTAGTAGTACAGTAAAGAAACAAGAAACTAATAAAAATAGAATAGAAACAACCCAGGAAAGTACCTATCATTCAACAATATAAATCCACTCAAGTCTTCATATAGTTGTGTTATTGGTCTATAATCAGACTAACCATCTTGAGAGTAATTCCTAGTGTCTAACCTACCCTTCACCTAAAATGTTTACTTCACTACATGCAGGAAAAACTCTATGGTTCTAATTCATTCTTACCCACAGACAATAAACCAGCGTGTAGGAGAATGACTCTAAACGAGCCTAGACACAAATATTGACACTTCAATTGGTGGGTGAAGCAACGAGATAACACTACTCTATGAAGAAGACTTATAGATACCAATAAAACACACAATTTTCACTCGATTGAAACAAAAATCTTGTCCCCTGAAATATTATCTTACTTTCACTAAAACACCTCTAGAGGTTACACCACACTCAACAAGAAGGAAACTCAAATCATAGATATAGGCTCCTATTAATAACTTGAATACCTATGCCCTTAATACCACAGAGTCAGAGTATGGAGGTATCAATTGAATCCTTTATGAACATAATCCATTTTCCCAACAAACAAAGGGTATTTAAAGTTTCCTGATATGTAACCAGGTCATCACAAAGCTTCTATCAATGCTTGATATCAATCCTTCTTATTTAAGATAAGAAAAAGAGTCAGATCCTTAAGTGGATAGAAGTTACAGTATGATCATGCCTTAAATTCCAGATCTTTGACTTTGCTCATAAACAAGTCTTTATTAACCAGTGTCAACACTTTAAATACAACTCCAAGTTGACACACACACAATGGGTAATTTTAGTATCTTAGTTTAGTTTAGTCATTGGATCATATGAGCTTTAGCTTTATTAACAAGTGTGTGAGGTATTTAGATCAGACATTTGTGGTTGTGTAAACTACCAATAAATCATGGAACTTGTTTGGATTTCAAGCTTATATAGGAAGGAAGTGTACTTCAATAAGATGCAAATATTAACATTCATTCACACATTTGTTTGTTTATATGAAAGCATTCCATTGTACTAAGGGAAGTTCGATTTATAACACATGGAAATCCACAATGAGTAATGAGTACACATAACTTAAATAAAACGTACAGTTTAGAAACCACTCCACACAAATATATTCATGAACACAGCTACAACAAATAGAGAAAAAATAATATACAAATAAATCAAATTACCAGTGGAGATGGGCCCATGCCTTCCCAAGTAGTGAGTGGAAATGATTCAGTAACTCACAAATGTACAAACAAAATAAAACAAATCTGTATTGATATTAAATGGAAATATTTTAAACAACTTACAAAATACCCATCACAGTATGGAAAACAAAAATAAGTAGCACAAATTTCTATTATGTTTAGCAAAGAGTATATCGACATGTACATGGAGCGAATCCCACTATATATCAAGTTTTGAGAATTTATAAGATTACATTGTCCTCCCCCGTTCTCGTGGAATAAGGGGTAAAAATAACTATAAAAAATGAAGGATCTTACTGACCACAATTTCCTTTATCCAAGGTTACAATCCTAGGAAATCGATCTAACAAACTAAATATCATTACTGCTCTAAGTTCGGACCCCAATCTAGTGTTGTGCTAGAAGAAATGCCTATGGGTTGTCTTGAATTTTTGTGTAATGCAGAGGGACGTTGGGTGCAAATGAAATGGTCAAAACCCATCTCAATGATCACACAAACAATACCCATATCGCCAAATCCATTTTGGGTGCTCACAGATAGGAGAAGCCACAACATCGGGTACCACAATACCCACGTTGGTACTGAAATGCCAGGAATATTGCAGGATTAACTATTACAGTAAAAAGGTGAGTATACTTTTATCATTGATAAAATATAGCCAAAATATCCTAATTAATTAATTAAGAACTCAGAAAATAACAAAATAAACAACCAAGATCTTAGGAAGGAAAAAAGGGTAAAAGTAGGAGACAATGAGTTGGATTTCAATGCCTAGGTGGGGAATAAATGGCGGAAAGAAGTGTATGCTGAGTGATAAAATGGGATCTCAACAACATGGCAAGGCAAGGTAAGTCATGTGTGGAAAGACAATGTAATGCATGACATGGAATGGCATGGCATGGAAAAGCATGGCATGGCATGGAATGTCATGGAAAGTCATGGAATGGCAAGGCAAGGCAAGGAAATGAATGGCATGGCATGAAATGGAAAGGCATGGAAATGAAAGGAAAGGAAACACATGGAATTTCAAGGAAAGGCATGCAAAGACATGACATATAAAGGAAAGGCATGTCATGGCAATGCAAGGCATTTCATGACATGGCATGGAAAAGAATGGCATGTCAAGTAAAGGAAAGGAAAGGCATATCATGGCATGCCAAGTCAAGGAAAGGTATGGTAATGCAAGGCATGGAAAGGAAAGGAAAGGAAATTCTAGGAAAGCAAGGAAAGCAAAGGGAAGGCAAGGAAAGTCTAGGAAAGCAAGGAAATCAAAGGGAAGGGAAGGATAGGAAAGCAAGGAAATCAAAAGCAAGGAAAGGCAAGGCTAGAAATTGATCGCATACTTTTTTGTGGACACCCCATCCACTTGGAATATTTCACATTCATCCATGGAGTTGGATACCATGGAATTCAAAAATGTGGAGTGGTTGCGTGCATGAACATTCTTGGAGGGAATATTCCATGTCGACACTTGGAATTTGAATTGTCTTGATGCCTATTTTTAGTGGTTTTTCCCCTTCATGAGCATTATTTGGTGCATACTACTACTATTTTTGGATGAGGGTGAATTTATCTAGAGAGGCTAATGTCCACAGGTTGTAACATGGTCAACCATGGATTGAGGAGAGATATAACTAATTCATTATAATAATATTTATTTGACTTGTCATGGAGTTAGTTAGAAAATAATAATAATTTATTGTGTAGGAGAAGAGACTCACTCTATAAATAAGATTTCTCTCTGTCCATTGTAAAAGGTGGAGAATTTAGGTATTTAGGGGCTCTTGTAATGTTTCCAAAAATTTATAAATAAAAAAAATTAAAATTAAAATAGGGTCACTATAATTATCGTTTGTCTAAAAGAGGAAAACCATTGAACAATCATAAACTATATGTCATAAAGGTTCCACTACTTCATTGACATCCATATCTTAATCCTACCACTTCTTAACAAGGATGCAAGTTACATACACATAACTAAATGTACATGTTTGTCATGAAAATGTTAACTCTACCTTAGAAATAGAGTGAATATGTAATCTACTACCTAAGGCTTATACCCACCTTGGTCCTTTCATTCTAATAGCACAAAGTGTTTTTAAAGACTATAGGTTTCCTATCCTATTTGTGCAAAACCATAGTGTAATGATGTAACCCTTTAACAAGCCTGATTGTTTGTTATTAAGGTTATGATTAATTTACACCAGTACTATTGTCGATCAATTACATGGTAACTAACTTGGTCCAAGTTTCATCGAGGGTATAAGTAAGAATTAAATCTTATAACTAGAATAAAACTATGTGCATTCTAAACCGTAACTAGCATGTGCCTACCCTTCATCATAACTCTGATAATAAATAAGGTGGTAGGGTATCATTATCTGGTTTAATGACTATACCTGCGACATTTAATAAGTATCATGTAGCGTACTCCATGGTTGGTTCTCGGCCTTCATGTCGACTATGCTCTCACCACCTCACAAGGGTCACATGGACCTCGGCACAGTTTCCTACCCATCACCATTTCTAGACTCACTGGAGGTTTCACTATCATTTTTTTCATTCCTTTCTGACCCTGCATGTAAGCAACCACTCTAAGTCTACCTCCATTACTACTCGGCTTGATGTCAAGGCCATCATTCATTAACTAGATCTTGAAATGGAGAAGTGGAACATTCATAGAGCACTAATCAGAACCCTTGCAAGGTAAGCATCCTTTCACACTTGTTAATCGACTCTCTCTATTAGTAATGTATCATGTTTACCTTCAGAGTTTCTGAACGTGATGTTTTATCGACATTCAGTGGTGGGTTTTTTTTTCTTTGTTCTTCTTTAACCATTGATATTGTTTAGGACACCTCTATGGTTTCTCGCTTAGCCTATGTTACACTCTTAATCTATGATAGATGTGATGCCTATGAAAACCGTAGACAGTGTTCTAGACCAAAAATGGTCAAGGTCGTGAGGATGTTGGTTCTATAGTTTTGACCAAGATATATTTACCGCAAAATACTGTGTTGGTTTTATTTGTCTTATGTTGTAGGTGGTTACACCCTTTAATAAATAAAGCATAAGTTATATCCATAGTTCCCCAAGACTGCATTGCTTTAGTATGAGTTACTATCCCTTTGTGGATTGTCTACTTACTTCACAGGATTTCCTTGGGTGTTTGAATTAATTTTTTTATTTTATTTTATTAAATTATCAGTCGTAAATACTGTATGGGACATTACACCTCTATTTGAATCCTTCCAAGATTCTCTTGATTTTTTGCTTACGCCCTTCGATGTCTGTCATGATTCATTTTTTCATAACATAGTGTGATAATAGTGATAGGGGTCACCCACCGTGCATCTCAGCGTCCTTCGCTTTTTCGAGAACAATCGTTTTCGGAACCTGGCCTACGACTTCCTTAATCTGTGGTTTATGTTAAAAACTAAGGAGATTTAGGATATAAATATCCATGATCGTTCCCATCCATCCGTTCTGATTAAGTGATACTTCATGTGGTCTTTAAGGATGTTTAACTTAGGTTTTTCTTACTTATTGTTAGGTATAACTTAAAGGAACTCTGTAATCCTGTCAACAACTCATAAAGTTAAGAGGAACAATGAGTTAACATCCTATAACTTTGTTTGTGGTCAAAGAAGGCAAAACTCCTCAGGTCTAAGCGTTGTATGCTATAAATCTTATCAGCTGAAAACTCTAAATTGCTTGTCATAGTTTTTAACTTATATAGGAAAGAAACTTAAGCGTTTTGTATTGGTTTAAAATTCCTTCACGAATAATTTTGTACTGACTTAAAGTTACTTTATCAAGATTTTCTGTGTGAATTCATGCTTATGGTCATCATACTTGGGTGTACTCTCTGTGACTCGACTAGTGACTCTGTATGATAAACATATGCTATATGATGTTGATTAAATTTTTTGAAAGAGTCTGACCTATCTTACAGTTATAAAAACAATTAATATATTTCCTTTCTATATTGGTTATTTCAACTAATGATGGGACCTTGTTTTTACTGCGAGGGTACCCATCAAATTATTCAACTTCACTTCTCCCTCTTCTGGGCATTGAATGGATCGCGACTACGTCTGGGAGTCGGCCTGTGATAAATTCAAGCTAAGTATTAAACCGTCAGACGATATCTTCGCTATATTATGTGATTTAACTCATATGAGAAAGTTTGATTGACTATTATCTAACACTAATAATTCATCTCGCCTTTCTTGCAGGGCTTACATGGTCGTCGTGATTGATCAGAAACACACCCTACTTGTGAAAGGTACTAGGGTTTCAATTTAAAGTTTGGACTTGAAGGTTTTCAGATCTGGGTCTCGACGATGTTGGTTATAGCTTCAGGTGTTCTATTTATGGCTATTTAGATCTGAGCCTGTAGGCATACAGATCTTCTAAAATCTATTGTTAATGAAAAGTATCATTGTTTTTTTTTCATTCCGTTACCGTGATTTGTTTTAATTAGTCTTTTTATTATGACTGTGTATAAAAATATCCCATATAACCTCTTGGGGTTTATGAGGGAATAACTAGAATATAAAAGGCCACACAGTTTAAATAGTGAAAAGTATGTTCGAAGTGTCCTGTGTTAATTGTTGGTATTCGTATGTATAATTTCTTAAACTATAAGAAAAGTTAGGGAAACGTCATGTACAACAATGGTGTGTGTGTGTGTGTGTGTGTGTGTGTGTGTGTGTGTGTGTGTGTGTATAATTATATGTTCATATGGGTAAATCATCAAGTCTCGTTTGGCACTTGTGTGGTCAAGTATTTCCATTGTTTATTACAATCTTGCTTATTTAAGCTACAAAGATATATCTGAACCTATATGCATATATCTCAATCCCAACTTTACTTCATCCCCACAATAATAAATCCATAGACCAATTTGTTCATAATTAAAGTGGTGACCTACTGAGATAAGTCTGTAACTATATATGAATTTTAAGTCTCAGTTTTGTTAGGTTATGAAGAAGGTATAAATATCTTCCTTTTTCCCACATTTCATGATATCATCTTGATTGACTTTTTGGTTATTTAGGATAAAATAGGATAGAAAATGAATAATATACTCTTTAGATTTATTGTTGAAATTAGATTACATAGATCCTAAAATACAATTGGAATTGCCTAGTTTTATTACAGGATTGGTTAAATATTGTTAAACCCAATATAGCAAAGGAAATATTGAAGATGAGCAAGCTATTGGAGGTTGAAGACTTTATGGTGCAAAGCAGTTTTGAAGATGATCGAGTTTCTTATATTGTAACTTTATAATAGTAAAGAAATCTTGAGGATCTCTCGATCCTTAGGATAGCTTAATTTACCCAGACTATTGTAATATATAAGGGGTAAATAGATCCTAAAAAGATATAGAAGAATTGCACCCAAGAACTCAGAACTTAGAATTTCTCTTTGTTAGAAGTTTTTGTAAATGTTGTACCAGCTATGAAATCAATAAAAGCTTTGAGTAGTTATATCATTTCTACATACTCAATTTCAAATAGCAGTGCTTCTAAGGACCAAGGGCTCAGTCTGAAGGAGCCACTATTCAACCTGTAATTGTATCATTTCAATTTCTGTTTTGTGATTTGATTCTCTTTTACAGTAGTTAAATGAATGCATAAGTGTGTTGATGGTTTTATGTCATTTGCAAGAGATAGATATTTCCTTAAGCATAAGATGATTGTTGTTCCAATTTCTATCATTGAGATTTGATGCGTGACAGTTTCTCATAAGTTCATATTCATTGTTCCTTTCACTTAGTTTACATTTTTTGTTCCTTTCACTTAGTTTATACTTGTTGTTCCTTTCACTTAGTTTACATTTTTTGTTCTTTTCTATTAAAATATAGTTGTTGTTCCTTTCAATAGAAGTACGATTGTTGTTTCTTTTCGATTAGATTACAGTTTATGTTTCTTTCCATAGAGAAAGTAATATGCCTTTTCCCTTTCTAGTAATTTGATTCATATTAATAGTCAATTATACAAGTCTTTATTTAGATTCAATTATTGCTCTTAAAATGAATTCAATAGATTAATTAGTTCCTTTTCATCACGCAACATTAGATTTCAAATCCTAGAATCTTTAATGAATGTTTGAGGAACTTGATTGTTGATAAACTCAGATTTTATTTAACTACACGATTTTAGCCTCTACGAGCTATCTGCATAGACTTTGCCGATATTCTTGAGATAAAAGACGAATCCTCGGGTTGATAAATTAACGTTAAACTAAGGATGTTTTTAGACATCTTTAGACCCCAACATTTTGTCACCATTGTCAGAGGAAAATGTCAAAGGTAATGCAACCTGCCCCTCACAGACACGGTCGCCCCACCAGGACCTTCTAGTTCTCAGCCCAAAGAGTTATCAACTCTCCAACTCCCTCTAGAGTCCTTTACCCACAGTTAATTCCGGCG
>JASDQU010206065.1:10545-22364 GCA_032191745.1 Picea mariana
TCAAGATGCACTAAGTGATCCAAGGGTGCCACTTGCCTTATGAATGAATTTGGTAGACGTCAATCCCCTGGAGTCAATACTCTTCCAGGTGATCTTGTGGGAGACTAAGGGCCTCTAAGGAATAAGGACCCTACCTTATTGTGCACCCCTTAGAATCATCGTGAGAGACTATCACATTTTTCCCTCACGACATCACGGGTCTCTCGAACTAGGTAATCATTAACCTACAGTTCGAGCCACAGTAGGAGTGCTAGTAGGATGTGGCAGGGTTGCTGCCACACCTCTCCCTCAATGTATCTGGTTGTTGTGCATGTACCCTTTACTCCAAATGTGAGTCTAGTCGGCAATCTATCGTGAGCCTGCATCTATCAACGAATCATGTCAGCAATAAAAATCAACATCATAATATCTAATCATATGTATATATGTCACATCAACACATTCAAACCCTAATAGTCCACTCCATGACTCGATATGGAGTCCCATGAGTTTCCTCGATGCCTCAACATCCTCAACGTCCAGAGTCCTGCACACTCAGGAGAACCCAGTCAATATCACTTGTCGATGTAAACACAACAAAAATAACATATAATCAAATCCACAATGTCTCATAATCATAATCAAAACAACCCATAATATAATGACCCGGATCACTTGCACGCAAGTGTCCTCAAAGAATAAGTCCTCTCAGTGCACGCAAGAGAGGGATGTTACATACACCCCCTCTTGTTTTAAACTTCGTCTCAAAGTTTCACAATATGTAAGTGTTGAAATAAAGTGTATCACAGAATCATATATCTAGCTATCAAACAAAAATGGAAACTGTTGAAGGATATCATATGCATCCTCTCAAGTCGTCGAGTGTGGACTATTGTTGTCCCACTGGACCTTGACCTAATCTATTGTTCAACGTTGTAGCTATTGAATGCGATGGTCCAGGATGTGGATTGTCTCTGCCATGAGAGAAAACTCATCCGATACCTGAAAGGAACTCATGTCAATAACATGTGTAGGATCATTAACATAATGTCTCAAAACAAATACATGAAAAACATCATGCATACGCCTCAAAGAATTAGGCAAGGCTAGTCGACAGGCCATGGGTTCCTTCCTTTCCACAATATCAAAGGGTCCCACAAACCTAGGATATATTTTATCAACCTTTCCAAACTTGATCGAACTCTTATGCGGTTTCACCCAGAAGAAGACTCGATCGCCAGCTCCATAACTACGATCGGCACGACGTGCATCAACATAACTTTTCTATCGATCTTGCGTTTCCTTTATCCTTTGTCTTATGGTTTTCATTTGGTATTCCATTTCTTGGATTGCTTCAGGTCCCACCAGGACCCTATCCTCAAGCCGATCCCAACTCAAAGGCATCTAACACGATCGCCCGTAAAGAAACTGGAAAGGCGCCATCTTAATGGTACTTTGATAATTGTTGTTATAGGAAAATTCTACCAGTGCCAAGAATTCTTCCCAACGCTTATGTTGGTCAATCACATATATATGCAACATATCCTCCAATATTTGGTTCGTTCACTCAGTCTGCCCATCTATCTCCAGGTGATACACGAAACTAAAGTTAAGTTGGGTTCCCAAGGAATCTTGGAAACTAGTCCAAAACTGTCCTGTAAACACTGATCCTCTATTGGATATAATCCTCCTAGGAACGCCATGCAGCTTCACAATCTCACTCATAAAAACTCTAGCGATGTTAGGTGCCTGATACGTCGTACAGACAGGGATAAAATGAGCACTCTTTTTCAGAGTGTCGACTACCACAAAAATCAAGTCGTGTCTTCTTGTTGTCAATGGAAATCCAACAATGAAATCCATCGAAATGACCTCCCATTTCAATTTTTGAATAGCGCGTGTCTGTAGTAATCCTACCGGATGTCTATGTTCAACCTTCACTTGTTGACATTATAGACATCTTTCCATGTAGTTGACTATGTCCACCTTCATTCCTTTCCAAAAGAATAAGGGTTTAAGGTCTACCCTCTTCTTTGTGACTCCTGGGTGAGCCATGTACACTTCTTTGTGAGCCTGGTTTAGGATCAAACTCCTCAACTCGTCATTGGGAGGTACGTAAATTTGATTTTTAAATATCAATAATCCATTGTTGTCCACAGTAAATCCCTCAAATTTTGGTACCATCATTGTGTTTTGTCCGATAAAATCCTTGACGTCTTTGTACCAGTCATCGTTGCACTGTAAATTTAGAATCTTTTCATGTAGATTCATCTAAAGAGGCATCATCGAAAATATCCATGGTCTCCAACTCAACGCATCAGCCACTCTGTTCACTGTCCCTTTTATGTAAGTAATCTCGAAATCGTACTCGCTAATCAATTTCAACCAACGTTGTTGTCGCGTGTTCAAGTCGCTTTGTGTAAAGATGTGTTGTATACCACAGTGGTCCATTTTTAGTTCAATTTTTTTTCCAATCAGGTAGTGTCTCCAAACTCTCAAGGCATATACAGTGGCTAACAACTCCAAATCGTGCGTCGCATAGTTCTCCTCATGCCTTCTCAAATTTCTCTAGATGTAAGTGATCACTCGACTGTCTTGCATCAAGACTCCACCTAAGCATTCCTTGGATGCGTCAGTGCATACCAAGAATCCCGTGTCCATGTCAGGGACCTTTAGTATCGATGTTGTCATCAACAACTCCTTGGGTCTCTAAAATTCCTATGTGCATTTCTTGGTACAAACAAACGTCTTGTCCTTCTTCTGCAATTCTATGATTGGATTTGCTATCTTTGAAAACCCCTCGATGAACCGTTGATAGTATCCTGCTAAACCCATGAAGATATGCACTTCTAGGACATTCATCGGTGTAGGCCATTCCATAATAGCCTTGAGTTGGATCCACAATGATACCTTCGTTGGAGATGACATGCCCTAAGTAATGAATATTTGATTGATAAAATGAGCATTTGAAGAGTTTCCCAAACAATTGATTCTCTCGTAGACATTGTAGTACCATGCACAAGTGCTCGTCATGCTCCTCCATCATCCGAGAGTAAATAAAAATATCATCAATGAATACTTGGATGAACTTGTCCAAGTATTCACGAAACATCCCATTCATCAAACTTATAAATACCCCTGGGTCATTCATCAGTCCAAACAGTAAAATAGTAAACTTGTAATGTCCAAACCTCGTCTTAAAAGAGGTATTATGGATGTCATCCTCCTTGATCCATAACTGGTGATACCTTGATCTCAAGTCGATATTTGAAAACACCATTGTGCCTTTCATCTAATCAGAGATATCGTCAATCCTTGGCAACGGATACTGATTCTTGATCGCTTCCATGTTCAATTGACGGTAGTCAATGTAGAGTCTCCATGACCCATCCTTCTTCCATATGAAAATAACAGGTGCACCCCACGGAGACACACTTGGACGTATAAGTCCTAGGTCCAGGAACTTCTTCAGTTTCATTTTCAATTCCTGTAAGTCCGGGGCCGACATCCGATAAGGCATTCTTGATATAATTTTAGAACTCAGTTTTAGGTCGATGGTAAATTCCAATTCTCTCTCTGGCGGCATCCCAGGTAACTCCTTATGGAAGATGTCCACAAAATCTCGCACCACCAAAAGTTTTTCTAGACCTTACGCTACTCCCTTCTCGTTTAATGCAAGGATTGCATAAATATTACATCCCTTGTGCATGCTCTTCCGTAGATGCAGTAGTAGAGATGAACCTCAGGGAGACTCCCTAGTTTTGACCCACAATCATGCATCTTTTTCCCTCATCATGGACCAAGCTCAACCGTTTTGTCTTATAGTTGAGTATCGCCTCATGCAATTCCAACCAGTCCATACTGATCATGATGTCATAAGACCCTAATATTGTGAGGTGCAAGTAGGCCCTTGTGACAAAATCTCCCATGTTAAGGCTACAACCTGTAACCTTCCCTCCAACCTTTTGTTTGGCTCCCGAAGCCATTTCTACAAAGCTAAACTCATCTTGTTTGACTTCCTTTACCTTAATTATTTTTAGTGCTACACCAAAAACAAAACTCTCTGTAGCACCTAGATCTCTCAAAATAATAAGGGTTTGGTCAGCACCGGTACCTAACATCTCAATCACAATTGATTGGTGCTCTTCCTGGAATTTATTCACCGCTGCATGAATTTGATGGGCCCTACCCAAATCTCCCATGGTAGTGGGTCCGACTGATCCAAAGGCTCTGGTCCTCTCCACTGGGCAGTCACGCTAGTAATGTGTCTCTCCACATGTCCAACACCCTTTCTTCAGTCCATTACTCCTGGTATATGAAGTAGAAGCTGACAGCCCACCGGTCTAGAACCTTGGTCTATTTTTCTGAACATGCCTAAACTGTTGTTGTTGTGGTCGACACTACTGCTGGTGTTTTGGTCCTCTGTAAGAAGTCCGTTGCTGAGGCGCCGATCGTCGTGGTGTAGTGAATGTGGATCCTATATGAGTGCCTCAAAATCCTGGTGAATGTCTAGCTAGTGTTTGATGTTGCAGCACACCATATGACACTTGTCCCACTGGTCTCACTAGAGTCCTTCTCTGACCCCCATTGATAAGCTCCTCCTATGCTATGAGGGCCTTCTGGACAAAATCATGCAAATTTTGAGGCATCAAAATCCTAACCTTTGCACGAATGATGATATTAAGTCCAAACATGAACTTTTTGACCCTAAGTTTATCGGTATTCAGGTGGGGAGCACACCAAAGAAGATCCATGAAACGAGACTCATACTCGGGCATCGTACGACCTCCTTATCGCAAGGCATTAAACTCGTTGAGCTGACGCTCAATGAATTCCTCAAATATATACCTCTCTCGGAACCATTCCTTGAACATTTCCCATGACACGTCTTTGAATGCCATGTTCAATTATGGTAGGAGCGTCTTCCACCATAGAAGAGCGCTCCCCTTCAGTTGAAAGACCACCATGCGAACCTTCATGTTGGAGGTATAGTCGTAAAGTGAAAAGCACAAAACCATATTATCCAACCATGCCTTGGTGGATGCACTGTTGATCCAGGTGGATATCGGTGGCCACCCACCTTTTCCAAATGGCTCAAAACAGTTATCTAGCAATTTTGGCAATTTACTATTTTTAGCAGGTTTTAACTTCTAGGGCCAGTTTAAGGGCCTAAATGAAGGTTTTTTTGAGATATAGGTTCTCAATGATATCCAAAGGCATTATTGAGCCCCCAAAATGAATCTCCTCGATGATACCTTTCCAACAAGATATCATACGCCTAAAATGGAGATCGTATGCAAAAGTTACGACCTGATGCAGGAGCATCCCTCACGACAAGCAAAACCAATGTGGAAGCAGAAGAGAGTTGGAAGATGTCCAGCGCAAGTTTTGAATTTTTAAATTTTCCCTTGAAGTTGATGCGCTGAACAGAAATGAGAT
Source organism: Picea mariana (assembly GCA_032191745.1). Lineage (NCBI taxonomy): Eukaryota > Viridiplantae > Streptophyta > Pinopsida > Pinales > Pinaceae > Picea > Picea mariana. Next base: position 15,964 of record JASDQU010206065.1, read on the forward strand.
CATTTAGTTTTTCACCTTGGAAAAACTATAATTAGACCTTGAGCCATACGCTCTCATCTAAGATAGACAGAGGCATTTATAGTAGTAGTTGCAGGTAGATAGAATTGAATTCTTAGATTAGATAGTTATAGAAGGAAGAGGGAAAACCGAATATAGACACCCTCATTTGTATCATTGTAACAATTAACATGAGTTAGAAGAATCTAGAGCATAGGAGAATAACAGTGAGCTGTAGAAGAACACCCATGTATAGATCTGAAATTAATAGAAGAAGTTGATTCAGATTCATGGTTGTTGTGTTATTCTTTGTGTATGTGTGTTGATGCTTTGTGTATGAACATTTATTCCTGTTAGGCATTGTTGTTATACTATGTGTATGATTTCATGTGTTAAGACAAAGTCTGAGAGGAGGTGAAGTGACTTACGATTGTTTCTCCTTTTGAGAAAGGATTCCTACAAAGAGTGCAGTTGGATTCGTCCGCAAGGAGTGCGTTGACAGAACGCTCAGGGAGTTAAAATCTTGTTCTCAAAGCTCTCAGAAGTGAAAGAGGGTTTCTAAAGTCGTGCAAGGAGTGCGCAGGCTGAAGAGGAAGTCTCAGTTGTAAAGCTGAGCAAAAGAGATCTAAGAGTGCTGTTGCAGGAAGTACGCAGAGTCGGAAGGATTCAACACTTGGAAAGTTGTTGACTGTTGAGCGCAAGGAGTGCGTGCAAGTCCCTATGAAAGAGTCAGAGTGGAAAATATCAGGAGGAGCAAGGCCTTAGAAATTATCAAAAGGCTACACAGAATATTTCCATGCTAAGAAGCTCTTAAGAAGGCAGAACTGAATCGACGGTCAGGATTCGCAGAGGAAAATTGTGAAATCCCGTCAACCGTTAGATCTCAGGAAAGTTTCGGAGGTTTTAAGTCCTAGTACGCAGACGAGGAGTCCCGGAGGAGTCATCGGGATATCAAGGTCATCGGGTTTCAGGAGTCGTGAAACACTTGCATTTTGAAATCATGATCCGTGATTTCCCAATAGGATCATAACCATTCTTTGTGGAGGACGCGTGTAAGGAGATTCTCTCATCTCCCAGACTCGAGCATCAGAGACTAGAAAAGGAAGCCCTTCAGTTTTGTGAGTAGCGAAGTGGCGAGAGGCTGTGAACCATCCATATGAAGAGGACATGTGTCAGAGATCGAGAGATCTCGCGAACTTGGGAGTTCGCAGGGTGAACTCCCAAGTATTTGGTGTTAAAATTCGTGAGACACGAGGTCGCGAAGCGACGAAGGAGCGAGAGGATTGTAGCTGTCCATCTGAAGAGGAAAGGTGTCGGAGATCGAAATATCTCATGAAATCGGGAGTTTGCAGGTTGGGAACCCAAGTGTTGGGTGCTCAAAGTCACGAGGACGCGAGTACCGAGAGAAGGACAGCCGTCGGATCCAGATTATAGGAGGATCATTGGATCTGCGCGAGGGATCGTGTATCGGGACCTCATGAGGAAGGACTCAATAATTTTTGCGTGGGGATCGCGAGATTATGAGAAGCGATATCCCGATAGCTGGAGGTAGTGTGGGTCATAGCAAAGACGATGAGTGGAGTACAGGTGGCATGAAGGGATCATCTCGGGATCTCGCTGCAAGGAGTCCCGAAATATTGGCGTTAGGATTCGCAAGTCGCGAAGTGCCGAGGAGCCGAGATTCTTGTGGACGCGTGGCAGAGAATAAGGTGGGACTGCGTGGTCGACGAGTGGACACGTGCTTCCAGAGATAGAATTCGACATTCCGTTAAATTCTCACATCTCAGGGATTCACGGAATAGGAGGGTAAAAGCTCGACGACTCAACTTTCGAGGTCACGAGTAGCGAAATCCCTCAGAGAAAAGTTAGCGAGTTGAATGACCATCGGGTCTCGGGGATCTAAGAACCCAGTGTTCAACCTTTGAACTCACGAAGTCACGAGTTCCAATTCCCTGATAAATCAAGGGAGGGGGGATCGCACGAGAGAACTGTGGGAGCAGATTTCGTGATAGGGAAATAGAAGAACCTTGGAGTTCTTCGGGCCAAGAAGAATAATATCCTGTGAGAGCGGACGTGCCCATGGTTGGCGCACCTCTGCGTCAAGTGGTATTAGAGCCTAGAAAAACTTCTTTGCTTTCTATAGCAGAGGACAGGAGTAATTCACCATGCCTCCAAGGAGAAGAGGTAGAGGATCACCCGATCCAGAAGAGGAAAGGGAATCATCCAGAGAAAGAGGTAGGCCAATACAGAACCTAAACATGGAGAGGGAAGTGCGTAATCTTTGTGCTAGAATGGAGGACATGGAGACATCATGAAGGCGAAACATTGATGTAGGAGATATCAGTGAATTCGAGGATGAAGGTGATGCTGGACATGAAGAAGAAGAAATCCCAACAGAAGATGCAGCCAATGAGTGTTTAATTAAGGCTATCGCTTGGATGAGTTCGAAAACAAAGATGAACATTCCATCTTATGAAGGGAGTCTAGATGCAGAAGAGCTGCTAGACTGGATTAGAGCTCTTGACACTTACTTTGATTATGAAGATATCGAATATGGCAAAAAGGTCAGACATGTTGTCACGAGATTAAAGGGACATGCAGCCTTATGGTGGGATGAACTACAAGCTGATAGGCATTGCCAAGGCAAGAAAAAGATTAAGAGCTAGGACATGATGATTGCAAAGATGAAGGCAAAATTCATACCCAGGGACTATCAAATTTCTCTGTTCAGGAGGATGTAGAACCTGAGACAGAAGCTGATGACAGTGAAAGAGTATACTGAGTAATTTTACAGGTTGAATATCAGAACGCCTCATCACGAAAGTAATAACGAAAGGTTGGCCAGGTATATGAATGGCCTGAGGTATGAAATTTAGGATGAACTAAATTTGGCAACCATTTGAACGGTGGAGGATGCTTACCAATTGGCTCTGAAAGCTGAGGAGAAGTCGAGTCGTAAACAAAGTCAGAGGGGCCGAGACAGAAGTTAGCCCAAAGGAAAAGAAATGGCCCAAGATAAATACCAAAAGCCCAAGGATGAATGGAAGAAACCTCAGGGAAGGGTTGAAAGAGGTGGAACCTCACAGAGAAGGCCATATGTGGAGTAGCGAGAAAAACAAACCAAACAAAGAGGAGGATATGTTGATAATGATAGATTTCCTCGTACCAGAGGTAGAGGAAGAGGAAGAGGTGGAGTCATCACATGCTTCACATGTGGGAAAAATGGGCACAAGTCATTCGAATGTCCAGAGAAAAGGAAAGAAACTGGAGAAACTCACATCGCCGAGGCACAGAGGTGAGGTAATGAGGCAGAATACGCTGAAGGCGAAAGATCGTTGGTGATGCAAAAAGTCCTTTTGATGCCAGAAAAGGAGATGGATAATCCATCACAGAGGAACAGTCTTTTTAGGATTGCGTGCAAGACCAAGGATAGAGTGTGCAAGGTCATTGTGGATAGTGGAAGCACAGATAATCTCGTTTCAACCGAGATGGTAGAAAAGCTAGAGCTGGAGCCAACTGATCACCCAAGCCCATACAAAGTTTCATGGCTACAGAAAGGACATCAGGTAAATGTCACTAAACAGTGCTTGGTTGACATCAAGATAGTAAGATATAATGATAAGATTTTATGTGATGTTATTCCTATAGATGTTTGTCATTTATTGCTAGGTAGACCATGGCAATATGATAGAAGGGTAATTCATGATGGGAGGAAGAATACATATACCTTGAAGAAGAATGGGAGGACTCATATGTTGTGTCCAATTGAATATAAAGAAGTGAAACCAGAAGTAAGCAACAAAGTACTTCTCATGAGTGGGAAGGAACTTCTTACAGAAGTTAATAAGAAGGAGGATCCACAATTCTTTGTGGTCAAAAAATCGAGAATTGTTCTGACTAGTACAAGGGTGGATGATTTGCCAGAAGAAGTTCAGGAACTGCTAGAAGAGTTCGCTGATATTGTAGTGGACGAGTTACCTCATTCATTGCCACCAATGAGGAGCGTGAGTCACCATATAGACCTCATACCAGGAGCTAGTTTTCCAAACAAAGCCGCATACAGATTGACGCCGCAGGAGAATGAAGAGGTTAAAAGACAGGTCCAGGAGTTGTTGGACAAAGGCTTGGTCAGGGAAAGCTTGAGTCCGTGTGTTGTTCCAACAGTACTCAATCCGAAGAAAGATGGAGGCTGGAGGATGTGCACTGATTCAAGGGCGATAAACAAGATAACTATCAGGTATAGATTCCCATTGCCAAGAATGGATGATTTGATAGATTTCTTAAGTGGGGCAAAAAAAATTTCAAAGATAGATTTGAAGAGTGGGTATCATCATATTTGTATGAGAGAAGGTGACGAATGGAAAACAACATTCAAGACAAATGAAGGTTTGTATGAATGGCTTGTCATGCCATTTGGCTTGAAAAATGCACCAAGTACCTTTATGAGGTTGATGAATAAAGTCTTGAAGGAGTTCATCGGGAAATTCGTCATCGTGTATCTAGATGACATATTGGTTTTCAGCAAGATAAAGGCTGAACATCTGAAGCGTTTGGCTATTGTGATGAAGAGGTTACAACAGGAGAAGTTGTTGATAAACATGAAGAATTCCTCATTCATGAAGACAGAACTCATTTATTTGGGATTTGTTATATCTGCAAATGAATTAAGGATGGATCCAGGTAAGGTGGAGGTGATCAAGAATTGGCCATCACCGAGGAGCGTATTTGAGGTGAGAAGTTTTCATGGACTGGCTAGTTTCTACCGAAAATTCATTAGAAATTTCAGTAGGATTAGTGCAGCAATGATGGATACAGTGAAGAAAAGACATAAATCTTTTCACTGGACAGCAGAGGTTGAGAAGGGTTTCAAATTATTGAAACAAAAGATTACATAGCAACCAATTCTGGTGTTGCCGGATTTTCAGAAGACATTTCAGGTGAAATGTGATGCAAGCGGGTTTGCAATTGGAGCAGTCTTGAGCCAGGAAGACAGGTTGATTGCATATTTCAGCGAGAAGCTGAATGAGGCAAAGGAAAAATACTCCACATATGATAAAGAATTCTATGCCATCATACAAGCATTGAAAAAATGGAGACACTATTTGATTCCGAAGGAGTTTGTTTTATATAGTGATAACCATGCATTACAATTCGTGACTCAACAGGAAAAGTTGAATCAGAGGCATGTTAAGTGGGTTGAATACATGCAGAATTTCACGTTTGTGATAAAACATATTTCTGGTACTGCTAACAAAGTTGCTGATGCCTTGAGCAGGAAGTGTTTGTTGTTGCAGGAGTTCAAAGTCAGGACGTTAGGCTTTGATGACATGAAGGAAATGTATGCAGATGATTCATACTTTAAGGAGGCTTATGAAGCAACTGAGAATCCAGTTCTCAGAAACAGAAGCTAGTGGATAGAGTATGTGATCCATGACGGATTGATATTCAAAGGCAATCAACTGTGTATTCCAAATTGCTCCATGAGGGAGAACTTGTTGAAAGAGAAGCATAGTGGAGGATTGGCTGGAAACTTCGGTCATGATAAGACATTTGCAAAGCTGAGAAAGTCATACTTTTGGCCAGGGATGCAGTCAGAGGTCAAGAGGTTTGTAGACAGGTGCAGAATTTGCTAGCATTCAAAAGGAAGAAAGCAAAATGCAGGATTTTATCAGCCATTGCCCATACCAGACAAGCCGTGGGATGAAATTAGCATGGATTTCGTATTGGGATTGCCAAGGACCCAAAGAGGGGTTGATTCCATCTTTTTGGTAGTGGATAGGTTTTCCAAGATGGCACATTTTATCCCATGCCAGAAGACCAGTGATGCGACTCACATCGCAAATTTGTTTTTCAAAGAGATCGTTCGACTTCATGGATTGTCGGAAAGCATATTTTTGGACAGAGACACAAAATTCATAGGGCATTTCTGGAGAACATTGTGGAAGAAGCTGGGAACTAACTTGGCATTTAGTTCATCTTATCATCCTCATATGGATGGACAAACGGAAGCGGTGAACAGAAGTCTAGGAGAGTTGCTGAGAAGCTTGGTGACGGAGCACCATAGCAGTTGGGATAGCATATTACCGCAAGAAGAGTTTGCTTACAATGACTCAGTGAACAGGAGCACAGGAAGAAGTCCATTTTAGATTATATATGGAAGGAAGCCAAGAGGATTTTTGGAACTAAGGGATTCAGAACAGACTGGTACTAGCAGTGCTAGTGCAAGAGAATTCAATAAAGCGATGAAGGAACTTCACAGCCAGGTGAAGGAGCGATTATTGAAATCAAGTCAGGAGTAGAAGCGCAGAGCAGATCAGCATAGAAGACAGCTTCAGTTTGAAGTTGGTGATCTGGTTCTGGCACATTTGAGGAAGGAAAGGTTCCCTAGAGGAACATACAACAAG
>JASDQU010206066.1:19863-31733 GCA_032191745.1 Picea mariana
AAGGATATAGTTTAGTTTTATTAATTTTTGTTTTTTATTATTTGTTTTTTCTTTTTGTTTTATTATGTTTATTTTTTAGTTTTACGTGTTTTTATTGTATTTTGTTTTCATTTTATTAAAGTTTGTTTTATTCTTATTTAACATTTGTTTTATTAATTTTTTACGTTTTGTTTTTAATGTTTATTTTTTATTGTTTTTATTTGATTTTTATTTTATAATTTTTATTGGGTTATTATAAGTTGTCTTTGAAATGTTTTTATTTTTTTATTTTTATTTTTATTTTAATTATTTAAAATTTTTATAATGTTTTTGTTTATTGATTATTTATTAATTATTCATTTAAAATTAATCATTAGTGCACTAACCTAACTTCTAACCTAATTACACTAATCTAATTACTAATTATTATCCTAACTAATTAATCTTTATTATGCTAATAAGTATTAAAATATGCCACTAAACATTTATTGTTAACCTAATGTTTTTTTATCCTAAGTTTGTTTATTCATGTAGGGACGAAATTCGCGGAGGGGTGAAGAAATGAAGGGCGAGGGAATGAAGGGTACAACAGGGTGAAGAAAGATCGTGAGAAATGGATGGAGGGAGAAGTGAAATCAAATGAGCCCAACAAGCCAGATGTCTTCATCACGAGAGCAATGCCGAATAGGTAACTGAAGAATCAAGTCACCTATGATTATAGGACCCCAACACAGGGTTTCTATAGACAAGGGTTTTCCTTGTGTTATAGCTCTCTGATATATGTGCGGATTCCAATAGTATTACTCAGCCCAATATCTCAGGGCACCAACTAAGGAGGCTAGACCATGCCCGTAGCCATACTACCCGACTACCCAAGTACTAGAGAGTATATTCCCGAGTGTCGTTCTTGGTGGCACTACAGTAGTCAGGCAGTCGATCGATTTATCTGTGGAGGGATTCAGGATATCTAGGTCGATCCATATACATGTGTGTTCTGATGCACTGCCACTCGAAGGGGTACCAATAGGGGTTACAAGGGTGGCCAACAACGTGTTCTTAAGTACCACTTGTAGTTCCTGCATGTATGCTTCCCCGACCACAGATTTATGTGTTGAACGATAGATTTTTGTAGCTTTAAGATGCCAGAATACGCCTCTACCCTGAAAAAAGTAACCCACAATTTTCTACCAAGGAAAGTGCTCTGATACCACTTGTAAGGTACCAAATTTATTATAATAGTTGAAAACAAAAATATTGCAGAGAATAACAATGAAACAACACAATAGATGAAACCACAACACTAAAATAATACCTTTATTTATAGGAAAAATGTTCACTTGCCTCTTCGAGGGGGAAACTTCCACTAGAGAAACACTCTATCAAAATAATTCTCAAGACAAATCTTCTCATGGATCCTACTCTTATTTATACTAATTCTATCTTTGTTGGAGAAAGCATTTTTGGGAGTAAGTGCAGTAAGCAAGGAAACATGGACCAAAGGGAGCAACATGCCCCGAGAAAGAAGGAAGATCAACATGACACCAGGCGAAGGAAGCAGTGTCTGACAGGATTTGCGGAAATCCGACGCATATGTGTACAAACCTAGCCATGTTAGGGTTATTGCTTTGGAATGTATTGTAAGGGTTTTAACCCATTTTTGTAGTATAAATAGAAGATGTATAAGGTAGATTGAGACATCTTTTGGTGTGTGTCTTAATAAAGGTCTTTGTGTGATTTTTTGCATGAATAAATTACTTGGAGAACCTTTTTGAGTTGAAGTATGTTTTGAGATCTATGGAGCTCAGATGGAGTCAATATGTAGATGTAGCTGAGGGTCAGGTCGCAAGCTAGGGAGATTGGTGTGACACTGGTCCACCTAGCCACTCTCTACTATCCTATGATGCAATGTGTGCAACGTTGTTTTGATGAAGGAGAAGAAATAAGAAGAAGATGTTTGTGGACCTAGCCCCAGGGAGGTGAACCACGATAAAAACCTCTGTTGCAATGTGTCTGAATGCTTTTGTTATTTCTACAATTATGGTTGAATGGTTTTAATAATAGCACACACTAGAATATGTATGCATAATTAATATTATGAATGAATGAATTAATGGGTCTGATGAATATTGTAATAGAATGGATGTTTGAGTAGAAATATAAGTAAAAAGAACATCCCCAACCCCTTCCATGACTGTAGACATCTGCATCCTGTAGTCCCCCATAAGCCATCTCAGGTGAGACTGTGATGTGCACTCTGTGCACGGTGTAGCCTTCTAGTTTAGAAGAAGGGTTGATGGTGAAAAGGGTTTTGTTGGAGAACTAAGGTAGAACCTGGGTCAACCCATAGATCAACAATATTCTAAAGATAATTCTAGAGGAAGATCCTTCTAGAAGTGAAAGCTTCTATTAGGTCTTCTTACATTGACTTATTCCAATTTATTAAATAGGCCTTATTAACTAATGTTGGCCTTTATTACATGGAAATATATTATTCTATCTACATGAGGGGTTAGGGAGGTTAGGTCCCTAACAGTAAGCCCTTGGAGGAGACCCTCAAGGTCAGCCCCGTCATTGGTGTTGTGGCCCAAGTTGCTAGAAAACATGGCCATAATTGACCCATTTGAATTCCCGAGGACCCCTCCAGCCCCCGACCTCCCAGAGTTATCTTTTAATGCCCCATCAAAGTTTAGTTTTACTGATTTGGTGTATCGAGGCGACCAAGTTTGATTTGCAATGTTCCTATTGTGTTGAGGAGCTTTATTTTCATGGAGGTACGCTTGGTCAAGTTTCTAATTGTTGAAGATTATTTCCTCTTTCGCGTTGAGGCTTCTATCTTATTTAGACCAGGTGCCCGCCACTATTGATTCCTAAACATTTTCTTGGATTTTTTTCCCAAACTTGTTGCATAGGAAAGTGGGTTTGTTTGAAAATTCTTATATTCCGTTCTCTCCAAGGGTTCCACATGATGATTCCTGGGAAGATATCCTAGGTTTTTTTTAAGATAGGATTGTAGAAAGGGTCCTAGGTCCAATCTGTGATGGTTTAAGAGGTGTCAGTGTTGACTCTACCGGAGCGATGGAAGATCTCAACACCTTTGTCCCACATGAAACTTGTTTCTCGACAATTACAAAGGAGATGATTTAGAGATTCTTTTGCGAGTATACAGAGCATGCAGATAGACGAGCTTTCATATCCTCGCTTATGGTTTTTTTCCCAGGTTAGCACTTTTCTCTTTAGGGCCAACCATAGAAAGGTCTTAGTTTTTGGCCATATCTCGAGTTCCCAGATTCGTTGTCAATCTCTCTTCCATTTTGGTTCTAACAGTCCTACCACTAGGAGGTACATATATTTGAATTTAAAAGTTCCCTCCCCTTTACTTCCCCATTGAAGAATATCTGGGCCATTTATGTCTCTAATTTTTCTGAGAGTTAGCTCCTCTTCCATGACTTGCCTATCTTCATTGTTCAAGTCAATTGGTCATTTTGATAGGTTTCACCGGACTCTTTCAGTCTCCCCATTTGAGTTTTTTGTCTCTTTCCAGTACCGATGAACATAATTCCACTCTTTATTCCTCATAGTTGTCCCTATTCGATCCAATCCTTTTATTTTGGATATGATAGACAATTGTTCCCATGCATCCTCCCCAAAAAAGGGCCAACCTACCATTGTGGACCTCCCAAAATATTTCTCTTTGGACTAAATCTCTATTTTTCCAAGCATTGTTCCAGATGAGAGACCCTAGTTTAATACCATCCATCCTAATCAGTTCTTGCTTTCCTCTCTCCAAAGCATAATTTATCTTCCAAATTTTTTTCTATAGGTCATCTGGATGTTTAATCCAATGCCACCAAAGTTTTGTTGTTAAGGCTTTCCCTGCCTGCATAGGGTCTCTGATGCCCACTCCACCATGGGATTTTGGCCCACATATCTTATCCCAAGCTACAAGGGACCACTTTTTTTCTTTGGTGGAAACCTCCCAAAGGAAGGTCCTTTGAAGGCTTCTAATATTTTTTAGGATGCCCTTGGGAGTAGCCAAAATTGAGAAGAGATATAGGGGCATAGAGCTCAACACATATTTTATTAACAGGATCCTTATCGGAAGAGTGAGATAGCGATGGGTCTAGTTGGTCAACTTAGCTTTTGATTTCTTCATTATCTCCTTCCATGAAGTATTGTTAATGGATTTTTCTAACAACGGGGTTCCCAAATATTTGGAGGGGAGGCAGGATCTTTGAAATCCCATAATCATGGATATATTTCTTTGAATTTCCACAAGAATATTAAAGAAAAAGATTTTAGACTTAGCAAATTTTATAAACGTACTTGAGGCTTCCTTGTACGTATCCATAAGGGCTTTGATAGTTTTGTCTTCTTTTCCTATTGGAGCTACCATAAGGAGGTTGTCATCTAGAATATGAAGGTGAGAGACTAGGTCCATACCTTCCTGGATATTTATCCCTTGTAATTTCTTGTCTGTGAACGCCTTATGAATAGTCTCCCTAGACCTTCTACTAAAATAATATAAAGGTAGGGGGACAAAGGATCCCCCTGTCTCAACCCTCTCGGGGGATTAAAAGTTTTAGAGGGGGATTCATTCACTAAGATTGAGAATAAGGTCGATGAAATGTGGCTCATGATCCATTGAATCCACTCTTCTCCAAAGCCAAAAGCCTCCTGCATTTTTTGGAGGAACCTCCAACTAATGTTGTAACACACCCGACCCCTGAGTATCTTTCCTAGGGATGGGGCATCAAATTTCACTCTCCTTAACATGTCAAATCCTCTATCCAAGGTCTTCATCCTCTTCTATTTACCCATAGCATTCTAATGAGTTCTATCAGGCTCGAATTCGAGCTTTGGGTTGAAATTTATGGCTTCCCAAAGTCCTTCAGGCATTCATTGGTTGAGGGCCACATGGATCCACCTCGCACGTATTGTCTCCAAGTTCTTCATCCACGGTGGAAGTCCATCCACCATCGGATCCCATGACTGGACTCAATGTTCTTCTAACACACAGGTGTCTAACATGCAGACCAACAAGAACTTCGATACTTCGGTGTTGAATGCCTCCTTACCGTCTACACACTAGACCTTATGAAGTCACGAAATCTCGAAGTCTCGTAAGATTTCCACGTGGTTTCAACCTTTGAGCCTTTTGGTCTTTCTCTAATGCTACACCCCAAATCCTCTGGACTCCCAAAGTTTCGATCACTTCACCTACCACTTTGGCTAGGCAGGCACGTACCACGGGCTGACACGTAGAAGGGCCAGGGGTGACATGTATCACGTTCCAATAGGCATATAGGGTCTATGAGAAGCATAAACAAGATGACATGTGGCACATCAATTGTGGGTCCATGTCACCCTGGTGACGTCGACTTTCCACGTCACACCAGACTGAAAAACTTCTAATGTCCCTCATATCTCACGGTTGAGATCCGACCACATAGATCCATAGATCTACGACTCTTATTACTTTAGGGATTCGGCGTTCGGGAGTTTTGCGATGCAAAATCCTCTTTTCTACCGAAGTTGGTTAGTGTCAGGCTGACCATATCTCAGATCTTATGGTTAAGAAAATTCATGAAGCTCGTTATTTAGGGCTTCAGAGCTTTTCGACACACCACACCTCAAATTTCCCAGAGTGCCTAGTTTCTGAAGTAAAGGATCTAGCACCACGCGTCCCCTGTATATCGATGGTTGAGAGGGGTCCTGAAGTATCCGTGGATCAACGGTCCACATTACTTCACGATTTCGGCCTTCAGCCTTCAGGGAGTTTGGCCTTACAACACCCCTGTCCTCTCAAAGCGGTCAACATCGGGCTGACTACATCATGAATCCTATGGCTAGGAAGGAACCCGAAGGGTCCCTAGATCTAGGGTCCTAGTCACTTCGCGGCTTTGGCCTTCGAGGGTTTTGGCTTTACTACCACTCGATTCTCCTGAAGCAGGACTTTGTCGAAGTACCATGTGCGGGTCCCTCCTCCTGGATGATCAGAAAATAGGAGAGGCTCCCAACGATCTCCCCCAAATATACGTTTCTCCTTTTCTTCGTAACTTCAACGTTCAGGGATTTGGATGCTATAACATCTCTATTCTCCCGAAGTAGAACTTCGCCGAAGTCCTCTCACTGTAGATCCAACGATTGAGGGAATCCCCAAAAATTCTCGATTAGTGGTTCACGCTACTTCGTGATGGGGAGTTGAATCCCGATTTAGTTGGTAGGATAGGTTCCTCTAACCACTAGGGAAATCGCCCAACGCCGACTGACCTTGCGGGTAACCGTGACTCTCTGTCACCTTCAACATGTTTGTGACTATTTGGGTCGACAATACTCTCGAAGTCCTAAAATTTTGAAGTTCTGAAGCCAGAAGGACTTAGCTCCCTTAGGATTAGCACATGGTTCCTGGGTGTTGGTCACATGGGTCCTTAAACTCTCGCGAGTTAAACACATATTCCTCATCGTGAACTTGCTAAGGACTTGGGCATGGTATCCTAGTTGTGTAGAAAGGAGGCTGAATGAGATATCCTCTCCAGACCGGCAAGGTCAGATTGATACAATGCTTCCTATCCTATCCTTCCTACAGGTTTACGTCCCAAGATGTCTTGAAGGCTAAACTAGGGCATATAGACAATCAATCAGAAACATAAGTCAACAAGAAGGTAAATGCATACACATAACTTGATCATTCAATACAAAAACCATTTATAGACATATATATACATGCATTCATCCATTATTCCATTTCAGTACACAAAGTATGAAATCACTTATCATAACTAGAGAACGTGATGTGATTGCTGAAAGGGGTGCTTGTTTCCACCCAACCATAGACTCAGTCACTCCTAACAGAGTTACCACTAGCCACCCCCGAGCTAGACAACGATGCTTTGAGAGAGAATTCTATCTTCTGTCTCAACAACAATCAGGGGCGTAGGTTACTCTCCTCCTCCCACAAGATCTTGGCAACGAGTTTCTCTATACCAAGCAAGGAGGCATGCCTGCATACTTCCTTAGTCACTCATCACCCTCATTTATCAGCTTGTATCATAACCCTGCTAGCCACATTTTGTGACCAGAACACATTTATTTCTCAGTTCTTCCTTGAACTTGAAAGCTTAGTCTTTCTTCTCCACTTCTCTTCGCTTCCCTTTCTCTACCCACCACGCCTTCCTCTCTTGCCTTCCTCAACAAGATTGTGTGTGGCCCGAATTCCCAGTCTGTGGTCAGGTTTGAAATCCTTTCAGATGGGTTCTCTGCCCCATCCCCTCATTAACCCTCGAGGAGATATTCCCACCTACCAGCCTAACTGTAATTCATTCCTGTGACAAAGGACTGTTCTGGTCCTAAGAAATTAAATCCAACAAGGTACTTGTTTGGCAGGGGTTATTTCAACCATTCCTAGTTCCCCTCACCATCTCTCTCATTGCATCTGTGGTCTATCTTGTAAAACCCTCGCTTTCAACATTCATGCAACACTTGTCCATTTCTATTAATAACAAAAATTACATTCCTTGACCTTTTATACGAAGTTTCATCAAATCAAACGTTCACACATATCGAGTTTTCCATAGTCTCTTTGCCAATATAGTTATATTTACAAATTTCTGAGAAACATGGGTGTTACAATCCTCTCCCCCTTAAGGGAACATCATCCTCTATTTTCTATCTGTCAATGTGCTCTACATATACAGAAGTAAACAAAAAGGGACATGCCTATTTCATGGCATCCTCCATTTCCCACATAGCCTGCTTTGGGCCAAAGTTTTTCCACTACACCTTGACCTGTGAAATGGTTCAATTCCTGAGTGAGGTTTCCTTCTTGTCTAGTATGCATTGAGGTTCTGGCAGGAATTCACCCTCCGGCTCCACCCGAATCACATACCAATCAATTATATGATTAGAATCATGTACATATTTATTCAATAATGAAACATGGAAAACATTATGTGCCTTCAATGTGGGAGGGAGCGCTAGCCTATAGGCTACATGTCCCATTCTATCTAAGATTTCAAAGGGTCCACAATATCGGGGTGCCAGCTTGGCACAAGCTCCCATTCTCAGGGAACTCTTCCTTGGTCTAATTATGAGATAGACATGGTCTCCTGTCTTGAACTCTCTGGGAGTTCACTTTCCATCGGCGTAACTCTTCTGTCTATCTTGACTAGTTTTCAGATTTTGCTTAATTTGAATTACTTGTTGTTCCATTTCTTTCATCATGTCGGATCCGATTGTAATTCTATCCACTGGATTAGTCTAGCTGATTAGAATCCTGCACTCTCTACCATATAAGGCTTCAAAAGGGCTCATCTTCAATGACTCTTGATAATCGTTGTTGTAAGCAAATTCCACCAGTGGCAGGTAGTCTGCCCACTTTTTAGGTTGATGCATTACATGCATCCTTAGCATGTCTTCTAATATTTGGTTCACTCTTTCTATCTGTCCACCTGTTTGAGGTTGATAGGTTGTGCTAAACAACAATTTAGTCTCAAAACCAACCATTAAGGATTTCCAAAAGCTTGAAGTAAATTTTGTGTCTCTGTCAGATATAATATCCCTAGGCATGCCATGCAGTCTGAATATCTTCTTCATGAATATGTTGGCAATATATATTTCCTTGCAAGTTGACTTGACAGGAATGAAGTGAGAAGACTTACTTAATTTGTCCACTACTACCATGATGGCATCATTCTTCTTGGCCATTTTGGTAATCCGGTGATGAAATCCATGGAGATGGTTTCCCATTTCCATTTTGGAATTGGTAGACGCTGTAACAACCCTGCTGGGTGTCGGTGTTCTGCCTTAACTTGTTGGCATTCTAGACACTTAGCAAGATAGTCAGCTATGTCCTTTTTCAATCCAAGCCAATAGAATTGTTTCCTAGTGGCCATGATCATTTTCTGATAACCTAGATGACCAATATATGGTCTCTTGTGTAGTTCATCCATTATGAACCTCTTCAAGTCGTCACAACTTGGAATATACAATCTGTTTTTGCATGTCAGCAGGCCTCCATCCAACATTTGCTAACCTTCATACTTTAGCCCCATGGGCTCTTTCTTTAGGTATGACGTCACGGTCTTGAAAAATTCATCTGTTTCTTGTGCATTCTTGACTCTCTTTCTGACATCCATTTCACGGTGCTTGCCGCTACCATGTGAATCATTTTCACACTTCTGCTAAGGGCATCAACCACCCTGGTTTCCTTTCCTTTGATGTATTTGATTTCGAAATCAAACTCACTAAGATGAGCCATTCACCTAGATTGTCTAGCGTTGAGCTTTGGTTGATCAAATAGGTGCCTCAACCCACTATGGTCTGTCATAATTATAAATCTCGTACCCAAGAGGTAATGCCTCCATATTTTTAAAACATGCACTATGGCAGCCAACTCTAGATCATGGGTCACATAATTGATTTCATGCTCATTCAATTTTATGGATTCGTAGCAAATTACACGTCCTTCTTGCATAAGGACTCCTATGAGTTCTTCCTTACAGGCATCTGTACACATGAGGAAGTCATTGTCAGGGTCTACAATCTTCAACATAGGTGCATTGGTTAGAAGGTATTTCGGTTCTCGAAATCTTTCTTCACATTCTAATGTCCAAGCGAATTTAACCCCCTTTTTCTAAAGGGCAGTGATTGGACAACCAATATTGGAAAATCCTTTTATGAACCTTCTATAGTATCCTGCTAAGCCCATAAAGGACCTCATATCAGATACATCCTTTGGGGTATGCCATTCCATGATATATCTGATATTGTTAGGGTCTACTACCACCCCTTATTCAAAAATAACATGGCCTAAGTAATGTACTTGCTTCTAAAAAAAGTCACACTTGCTAAACTTAGCGCATATATGATGCTCTCTTAGTACTTGAAGAACTAATTTAAGATGTTCTTCATGATCCTCTCTATTCTTAGGGTAGATTAGGATATCATCAATGAAAACCAATAGAAATCTGTCTAGGAATTTGCTAAGTACATTATTCATTAAGCACATAAAAGTGGCAGGGGCACTGGTTAGTCCAAATGGAACCACCACAAATTCATAGTGACCATATCTTGTCCTGAAGGCTATTTTGTGGATGTCTTCATCCTTGATTTAGACTTGATGGTATCTAGACCTTAAGTCAATCTTCGAGAAGATGGAAGCACCCCTTAATTGGTCAAACAAGCCATTGATTCTTGGTAAGGGATACTTGTTATTTATGGTTGTCTTATTGAGTTGTCTATCGTCTATACACAGTCGGAGTGTGCCATCTTTCTTTTTCACAAACAAGACGGGTGCTCCCCATGGAGACACGTTGGGTCGGATGTAGCCTTTTTCTATCATCTCCTTTAACTGTAGCTTGATCTCAACTAGCTCTAGTGTACTCATCCTATAGGGTGTCTTAGACACTGGCACTGCTCCTAGTTCAAGTTCTATGGAGAAGTCAATGTCTCTTCTTGGAGGTAGACCCAATACCTCTTTTGGAAACACGTCTTTATACTATCTTAATATGGGGTGGTCCTCTAGGTTTGGTTTTTCATCCTCAACATATTCCAACACCTGTATTGCATATAGAGGACATCCCTTTCTACAATACTTTTTCATTTGAAGGGCTTATATTCGTCTCACTAAGACAGGCCTCTGAACCCCCTGAAGGGTTATTTTTCTCCCTTCTTCATTTTCACACTCCAAAGTTTTATGGTAACAATCCAACTTGGTTTTATAAGTGGCTAACCAATCTATACCAACCGACAGGTCATAAGTGTAAGTTTAAAATCTGCGAAGTAAAGCAATGCATATAGATTCTTAAGCAAAACATAAATTAATCAGTCACTCATACACATAGTACACAAAGATTTATACCGAAAACCGTCAACCGGGGAAAACCTTTCTTATTTTCATTATATCGAATGTCACCATTCACCATACAATATATAAAATGTTTTTAGGTATTCCGTAGATACCAAAACCCTAATCCCTTAATTTGGGATTAATTTAGAAAACCGCTAAAAATAGCAAAATCCTCTAAAAATATAATCGTCAGACGCAGTTGTCGAACCTGACGCGCCCACACACACACATGCAAAGAATATAACATCTACCCAACATTCTCCCACTTGTTGTTTTCATTGCATCCAAGGGTCCACATGGTTATATAGTCAACAATCCAGGGCAACAATGCCCATTGTTACTCTACACCAGGAGAACTTTTCTGTGCTCACAGACTTTGTCAATAAATTTGCAACATTCTTCAAATTGTCAACCTTTTCCAACAACACCTTCTTTTCCTCAACTATGTCTCTCACAAAGTGATAGTGAACATCAATATGCTTTGTCTTCGAATGATAAGCTGGGTTCTTTGCTAGGAATATTGCACCCTGACTGTCACAATTTAATCTCACTGCTTGTTGTACCAACCCAATACCTGAACACAATCTCTGTAACCCTATTGCTTCCTTGCTTGCATGAGTGGCTACCATGTATTCAACTTCTGTAGTTGAGAGTGCCACTACAAACTGTCTTTTGCTCATCCAACTGATTTCTCCTCCAAATAGGTTAAACACATACCCACTTGTAGATTTTCTGTGATCCAGATCTCCAGCCCAGTCTGCATCAACAAAGCCATGTATGTCCACCAATCTGTCCAATCCTGGACTTCCTTGGTATCACAATCCATAATTGGTAGTGCCACACAAATACCTGAAGACCCTCTTTATTGCTGTCCAATGATCCTTCCCTGGTTTTAACATATACCTGCTCAAAAATCCTACTGCATGTGCAATGTCTGGTCTAGTACAGACCATTGCATACATCAAATTGCCAACTGCACTGGCATATGGAACATGGGACACATCCTCTTCTCTTCCTATGTCTTGGGACACTGATCTCCATATAA
>JASDQU010206067.1:10300-21675 GCA_032191745.1 Picea mariana
AATGGAGAGGGATTAAATCTCTTAATACTCATACTTTTAATACTTTAATATTAATGTATTAAGCCAACATAGATTCATCTTAACCCCAAATCTATCAAGAATGGAGAGGGATTAAATCTCTTTGTGCAAACCTTTTTTAGAGTGCAAAGCTTGACATTTAAAATTTTGAAGGTATCTTTTTTTGTTAATATGGGTGTGATTAGGAGTTCTCTCAATTGTAATCTTATAATAGACTATTTTCTCATTATTTCTCAATATTACAATTGAGTGACTTAGGAAATTAGAGTTCTTATTTGATCAAGATTTTAAATATTTGGATCAATTTAAAATTGGACAAAACATGTAAGGACATCCTTCCACCATACACTAAACTTGGATCATTGTGAAACTTTACTCATACCTAAAGGTTATCAATAAAAGTCTCAAGAAACTTATTATTATTAAATATAATGTAATGTAAATGCCACATATAAGGGTATGAAAATTATAAATTATTTTCAAAAACTATTTGTGTAAATTTCAAATTTTAAATGAAGTTCAAATTTAGTATAATAACTTTATTTATCTAATCATATAAAAATATAATATTATTATTGATTAGGTAAAAATTAATTATGTGATATCAAGTAGATTTGACAATTTGTTGCTTAAAAGTCTAGAAGAGTAAGATGCATTAGAATACTTTAGAGTGCAATGGATAGGACTAATGTATCACAGTTTTTATTTATCAATTTATTTTAATAGATTTTTCATGACTTTAATTTACATATATGACATTCTTAATAGTTATTAACATCAAGATCTTTCCAATTCTACTTCAAAAAGTGGAGTGACTATTTTCATTTATGTTCTTTTATTATTTAAGTTTCAAGTATTTTACAATTATTTTAGCTTTTAGCTTTGGGCTACATACAACTATTACTTTAAACTATTTTAAGAGATAGACATAAGCAACTTTGCTTCTAATTTCACTTGTAATGATATTAAATTACTTTATCATCTAGAAATGTATGTAATATTCTTAAATTTGAGCATCCTAGAGTGTGATTGATGCATTTTTATAAATAATTTATACTCAAGACTTGAAGTTAACATTTAGTACATAATTCCACCACTTTACTTTGGAAATTACATACTACATTATGTGATTTGTTTTGCATTAAACTGCATAAAAATGTAGCAAAGCACAAAATATTGTTATAAAAGTTCATTTCGACAGAGAGTAGAGAGTGTATAATGTACATGTACTAGATTCTCACTTGGATTCCTCTAAAGAAAGGGCCCATCAGAAGTTCTACTGAAAAAGGCCTCACTGACACTCCCACCAAACGTTTTTCAATAAATTGCCTCATTTTTTAATTGGTAAAATTTTCCACTAATGCAAGCCTTATACCAAAGCTCACCTTCTTATAAATCTAAGCAACATTATGACACTCACTATAAGGAATATCCAAAGTAACCATCTCCAGTAAGAACATGCCAAACGAATAAACATCTACATTTTGATTATAATCCTCTCCATAGAATTATGGAGTCATGCATTCCGTTGTACCAATTATAGAGTGAGCATCATGATCATTTGCATTTAAACCTAGATCATTGATCTTCATAACACAAGTATTACCATTCACAAATATATTGTTGCAATTCAGATCTCTATGAATTATGCAAGGGTTGTGATTATGAATAATTCAAATATATAACATGCCCAATTCTTCACTCTCTTCATTGAGACATGTTGATGTTTCTGATGGTACTTCCTTATGGTCCCCAAGGTGCAGACCTCAATAATAAAATTCACATGTCTCATGCTTGGAGGGTCCCCTGTAATTGCGAACCTAAACTTAATATCTACTACATACAATACATAAATAAATTAACCTTTTGGACATGGAGACCAAGTTAGGTATGAAGGGAATGTTGAAATTATATGGGTTTGTCTCTCATTGGTTCTTAAAGTGGATCTAGTGAGTTTTATTACATATAAATACAGTATTATTACTTAAATGTTACTAAAATTGACAACTTTGTCAATAACATGGATAGTGCTTTAAAATGAATTTGAGTAAGCAATGTCAATTAAAATGCATAAATTCACCAATAATGTGGATGACCTATCCACAACCAATTAGTATACTAAGTAATGTTGAGAAAAATAAAAAATTCATGAAGAACATGGATGTCTTTTAAAAATAATTAAGTAAGTTAATTCTAAAAAACAGAAACATGTGTTTAGAGACATGCACAGAGAAAATATAGATGGTGATTTAAGAGCTTTATGTAAGGTATTTTCTTATGGATGGTAGTGGGAACACTGTTTAGGCAGGCATAAAGGGTTGATGTAAAAGTTTTCAATGTCAAATGTTGTTTTTCTGCTCAATGGACAGAGTGGTAAACAATTTCATGTTTCTTTTATACAAGTTGAGACACCTTGGAGACATTCAAACACAATATATTTATAATCTGAATTAACAACATTAATATTAAACCTCCATCTAATTTCTAATTACTTTGACATTCCAATTCTCCCGCTTAGGGAGTATTCTAGTTAGAGAGAAGATAATAATGGTGGATGATTTGGTGGATTACTTAGAGGATCTCCTTGAGGGAACTTTGAGCTTTTGTTTGTTATTAGCTAGAGGTAAAATTAGATCCATTTTGGTAGGGGGTTTTAATTCTAGGCCCATTTTGTTAAATCCAGAAAGCCATGAAACTTTGGGATTAGGCACTAAAGAGAGTCCTTGTGTAGGCACCAATAGGAGATGTGAATTTGAGAAACTCAATCACTACAATGTAGAAAATGGGTACGATCAACTGCCATCAAGAATGGTGGTTGTAGGTGAGTCTCGTGGAAGTGGTCAGAAGGCAGGTGGGGGTATTTACTCCAGAATAGTTGGAAAGAGTTTGGACAACTCTCAAGGTTTAGGGTATGGTTTTTTTTAATCCAAGTGTTTGGAGTCTTCTGATGCATGAAAACCCTCATCTCTATTGGTTAAGTATGGTAGCAAGTTTCCTCCTAGCAATTGTGGGTGTTATGAGTAGAGTCTCACTAGCACTCCCATTAATAATCTGGAGCAGTATGATGTTGATTTGAGGTTAATAGGTAAGCATCCTCATTGGAATAGTGGGGGAGGTACCTCAACATTGATTAATTTATGTAATGGGGGTTTGGAGGAAGGAAGTGACAAAAAGAGGAAGCATTTGAGAAAGTCCATAAATCAAAGGTCAACTCCTATAAATTTGGTTCTTGGCGAGGAAGTAAAATGTAGAAAGTGGTGCAGTTGGAAGAGGTGGCTCTTGTCGAAGGGTTCCTAGGTCATTACATTGGTGATAAGGGGTTGAAGAAGTGGATGGTCGTTGTTTGGAAAACTGTGCTAGGCTATGATCCTATCACTTATGTGTTATCAAGGGGATGGTTAGTATTTTAGTTTCAATCGGCTTATGATGCTTCAAGAATTATGGTGGGATCTTGGTTATGAGACTCCTCCTCGCTGCATTTGAAACGATGCTCACCATTATTCAATGAAAACCAAGATATATTGGATATGGTTCTAGTGTGGATGAAATTACCTAGGCTTCCCATTGACTTCTAGTCTATTGAGGTTTTCAAGGAGATCGTGAATGACCTAATACAATTCATGGAGGAAGATATGTTATATAAAAACTATGGATCAATGGTAGTTTCTTGCATCTTGGTGAGGTTGGACCTAAGCAAGGGGTTGGCTGAGAGCATGGTTTTATAGAAGAGGTCTCATTAATCCACCCAATCATTAGATTATGTTGTTATTACATTCAAATGTGACAAGTGTTAGAAATATGGGCATTTACTTACAGAGTGTCCTCTTCCTTTCAATGAAAGGGTATGGGTGAAGAAATTAGGGGTATCTCCATCTATTGAAGAAGATGTAAGGTTTAAGGAGGAGTTATCTAGGCCAGTTGTGGAAGGTAGGGTAGAAGAAGAGATTCCAAGTGTTGGAAAAGAGGGTACTCTGATGGAAAAGGCAGTGGTAGATGGAAATGTTCAGGAGATGGCATCTAATAAGTGAGACAAATATCCTTCTAGCATAAAAAAAACTCATCCTCTAGTGATAGCTTCCAAAGGTGCATCA
Source organism: Picea mariana (assembly GCA_032191745.1). Taxonomy (NCBI): domain Eukaryota; kingdom Viridiplantae; phylum Streptophyta; class Pinopsida; order Pinales; family Pinaceae; genus Picea; species Picea mariana. The sequence goes on from JASDQU010206067.1 coordinate 14,410, forward strand.
CCTACTAGAAAACACATTTCTGGAGGTGGTGGCTTAGATCCACTACCAGACTCTTTGGTCTTTGGAGGTAAGCTCATATCAAAATTGGCTCCTTTCAATTTTACTCCTCTTGTTAAAGGATCAGTGTCTGGATCCTTGTTAAGTATGGGTGTTGGGTCGTTTTATGTTTGGGGGGTTGAAAATTTCAACGAATTTTTTTTAAGGATAAATTTCACCTATAATCTCTTATGTTTTTCACTCCATCTCTAAGTGGGAAGGTGGGAGAGGGGTTTTTTTTAGTTGAATAGGTTTGTGGCTCTATTGGTTTAGGTACTTCATTTGAATCATAGTAGAGGACTCTAAGATGTGATATAAAGCCTTGCAATGGGTTAATAAATGGTTTGGATGTAGGGATTATAAGGGGTCGTGGCCATTGATTTGTAAATCCATCTTAGTTATCCCACATGCATTGTGTGGTAGTTATCATATTATGTTTATAAGAAAAATGGCATCCCATATTATTTGTGTGTGAACTAAAGAGAGCCATGGAACCTTGTGTAGCTTGCACATAGTATAGCTTTTGGTTGTCACCTCATCGACTTGTCATCGTGCGAAGTCACTACTCAATAGTATGTGTCCAACCACTATCATCCAAGTGTCACCCAGGGATAGGTCCACTTCACTACCACATGTCCACGTGTGATAGGATGTCTACTTCACTAACATGTTACTGATCGGTATATTTACTGGTATATATATCGACGTATATATCGTTATATATATCGGTATAATACGTAGGTATATATACTGAATGGTATATATACTAACATATATATCGGTATATATGTTGGTATATATACAGATCGACAAATATACATTGGTATATATTGATCGATATATATATATATATATATATATAGCGAGGGGTAACCATTGAACCCATTGAGAATGTTGTTCAAACATGAAGCACCTCAATTAGGATTTCAAGAACTTTTTGACAACTTATGTTTGACCATTATTCTATCTGGGTGGGTGGCCATCGATATCAACCTGGATCAATCCTCCCTCCTTAGGAATCAATTGTCTCCATTGTGTTGAGTTCCCGGGGGAGAGAGGGAAGCATTTACTGAATTTGAATTTTGGTGATTTGCTTCCCTTGATGGAGACGTCACGTTTCTCAGTTTGTGGTAGGCTGTCACAAACTTGTTGTTGTTGAGGTTGAATTTGTTCAACCAGTCGGGCTACTTGAGATGAATGTGTGCAGAAGGATTTTTTTTTCTTTGTATCAATCTTGTCGACATGCTTCTGTTGGATAGAAGGTGCTTGGTCCAAGGATGTAGTGGTTTCAGTATCCTTTTGTTCACCTTTCGAACAGATTGTGAAGAAGCTAAATTTTGTAGTATGAGATACTACCTTTCAACATTGTTTAGGTAGTAAAGTAGTTGGAACTACCTCTGGTATTTTGTAGAGATGACCCCCCAAAGTAAAAATGACACTACGGGGTCAAGACTCATAAACAACATGGCACTTCCACATATATGGCTATCCCAAGAGAACATCACATAAATCCAATGTGGAAACATCACCTAATACCTCAGCCTTGAAGGGTTGGACACCATATGAAAATTGACACTGTTGGCTGACATGAATATCTTGTCCCTGGTGAAACCAACCGATGTTCTATGGTTGTGGGTGTGTTGTTCTTGACAATCCCAACTATTTAACGACCTATGTTGAGATGAGAATCTTATGGCTTCCTCTATCAACAATAAAATTCAGCAAGGTCCATTTCACCCACATATGTAAATGAAAAAGGCGCTCCCCCTCTTCAGGATTTGTTGGTTCTTCTAGTTGAATTTCCGCGGTCGCGACAATAGCAGTCGGGTCCGCGTCAATGATCTGTCTTTTACTAGTATTTTCTGAATCAGATTATGAATCAAGGTTCGTCTCCTTGTCTTTGATATTGACCACCAATGACTGTTTTGAGCGACATTCATCGGTGTTATGCAAGGGGATTTTGTGGAAATCGCACCATTTTCCTGTGTTCTTCTTCGTCTTTCTGTGACCCTTCTTTTATTATGGCTTGGACTGGTTTTTGGGAGGTTTTTTGTTAGGGACATCTTTATCATACTTTTGTTGTTGCGGATTTGCAGACCCAAAATCCTGCTTGTTTTGGTGCTTAAATTTCTACTCAATTTTAACAACATATCAATAAGAAGTACCCAGTGATGAGATGTAAAAAAAATCCATTTCAGTTTGGATGTATCTGTGTAGAGCCCCACGGTATCTCAGAACCAAATTTCATTCAAAGTCTTTGATACCCATCTTGGTGCACAAGGTATGGAAGGTATTGGTGAGCTCTGGAACTTCTTGTCCCCTATCTTGCCGTAGTGTGGTCCATCTCATGTATTGTTCCTCATGTGAATGAGAGGTGCCTCCAAAGTGGTCACTTGATGAAGATGTGTCTGCTGCTATCGGAAGGTGTTGAAGGATGTGGGAAAAATTCTCCATCATTTCATCTCTCTGTCACATGAGAGCTTTCTCAAGCAACAAATGAATAGAATCTTCTGCTTGAAAATACATGCCTGGGCAGAATTTGGGCATTTTATTAAAATTCTAATTTTAAACTATGTTAATAAATTTAGTAACAAAATAATTTAAATTAAAAAATTATTAATATGTTCAAATGGGAACCCTTCCATATACATGACACTTGTCAATATTCACAATATATTTTATTATACGTAGTTTATATATATTAATTCTGGTACGTGGTTTTGTACAATGATTAATTAATAATTAAAATAATAATCAATTAATAATTAATTAAATTATATATATATATATAAAACAGAAACCAAAGAAAGATTATATTAAAAGAGTTGTGACTATAAAAGGAGTATAAAAGTTGTGTTGCATGAGGTAAAAACCAAAATTTGTTCCCCTGTAAATTTCCAGTAGGAAGTGGTGAGCGGGGGAAATGATTTCTATTATGCTAAAGCTGACCTGAAAATCATACAATAAGAGCCTATTAAAAAAATAAAAAAACAGAGCATACACTTAAAAGTTGTTTTGGTCCGGTGATGGGGGTTCTTCTTCTGCTGAATGCCGCAAATTCAAATCCAGTCGCGGTCGAGGTCCTGGAGAGGAAGTTTCATCGAAGATAGCTATAGTTGGAGAGGCCAAAGGCAAAGCAGGTCCAGCCACAAAATAAAGAGCTTCTATTTGTTGTCTTAACACCTCACATTCATCTTTGGTCCGTTGTTGTGCTCCCCGGTGCTGAATGGTGATTTCTGTTATGGATAAGACTTGAGTTGAGAGGGATCTGAGTTGAATTTGCAGGTGTTGCACTGCGTTAACCAGCTCCTCGTTCTCTTCCACTGAGATGACGCATTGATTTCCCAGGTTCCTTCTCATTTTGCTGATTTTCCTTGCATTCTCTGTTTGTATTATGTGAGACTCTGTATCTGTGCTGGAAGGAGAGATAGAATTTTCTCTGTCCTGTGGAGTATGGAGCAAGCCTACGAAATGTGCCATACATCTGCTGATATGCTCCATTACCTTCGCTAGATTCAAAGGACCAATCTGATTTCCCATTTTCTAATGAACACACGAGCTGCAGCCATGCCCTTTGTTGTTCCTGGTACTGCTTGTTTTACCGGAATTCAATGCATAGTATGCCCAAAGAGTCATGCTGAGCGAGTTCCTCCCACTCTAGGTCTTGTTACCACGATCTGGAGCAGCCATAGGAATGTCGAAATGACCTCCCACGTCGGGGGGGATGGATATAATGTGCAGAGTGACACGCATTGAGGTGAGGTGAAATAGTCTGTAGGTCCGGTTGCATGCTCCAAGGTGGCAAGAGGTGAGGTGAAGCAGCTTGTAGGCCCGGTTGCATGCGCCAAGTGTGCCAAGTGATGGGGTCAGAGAAGAGGTGTTATGAAAAGAGGTGTTTGCATCCCAAGTCAAAATCAAAATCCATCTGTCACGCTAAGTGAGCAGGTTAGTTGTCTGCCAAGTTCCAAGAGCCTGTAGAATACGTGACTGGGTCATGGGATGGGTTTTCTTTGTGTGATTCCATTGACTACTAGTGAACCTAGCTCTAGAGCGATAACAAAGTTTGCTTGGGTATTGACCATTTGATTGTTGCGCCTGAAGACATGAAAGAGGGAAATATTGGAGAAGTGTTTGATAATTGTTGAGACTCATTGGAGTATGGCCTTTAAGTGAAAATTCGAGAGGTGGGAACCTTTGCGTGCATGATTTATAATTATCTTAGAGTCGCCTATGAACAAAAGGGAGTGGATGCTCATAGTTTTAGCGAGGAGAAGGCCTTGATACAGAGCATAAGCTTCGTCTTGGTTATTGGATGGAGTTCAAAGGCTCGAGTGGAAGGAGAGTATTTGATCTCCTCGTGGGCAAATGATAACCCTTCCCGCTCCTGCCACCCCGGATTAAATTAAATATTAATATTTACGTAAAACACAATTAATTGTTTAATCCAAATTAATTAATTAAATAATAATTACAAATTAATTAGTTATATTTACAAAGTTAAAATACATTTTGTACATTTTTAGGCCCATGAGGTGAAAATTAACCGAACTTTGAATAAGCACCATTTTCAACCATAAGTCCAAACTCAACAAAATTAGAGCACTTGGGAAGCTTGGGACGCTTGTGAGAAACCACACTCATGAATAAATCAAAGGGGAAAATCGAGAAAAATGAAAATCCCACAAAATCAACCAAATCCAAGCATAATAGTAACTATATGACCAAAATTTACATAGAGGGTCCCCATTATTATTATGGAGATAATAAAGTAAAAATGGGTGTTGGTGGCGACATAGGGGAAGAAACAATTATCTCTCGTTAAAAAGATAATGAGCTTAAATTTATCCAAAGGTTGTAATGATGAATTGTATCAAGTCTTCAAACAATAAAGCATTTCTCATGAATTGATCAAGTAATATAAGATAAGCAATTGAAACAAATTAAGTCTAAAACCATGAATCCAGGTTGTTAGGGAAATTTATTTAATTTTAAATTTACTTCATGTGAGTGATAGAAGAGGTATAGATAGGAAGTTTAAAAAAAGTATACATCCATTAATGTAAATAATCTTCTTTACCCAACATCTCTTCGGTGGGTGCCAGCGAGCGATGTCTGTACCCCAACAGGTTTTCTTGTGATTCCCACACATATGTGCTTTCAACCTTCTTTTACCACCCTTTTGATAAGATTTATTTAGAAATTGGGTGAAGAGGGTGGGGTGGTACAAGAGATTTTAAAGACAACAATATAATACTCAAAAAAATTTCACACCGTCATGTTTCTCTTCAACCATCAATCTAGAGGCTTTTATGTGAAGTGGAGGGATGGGTGGGATTCATGAGTTCGACTCAAGCCAGTTCTTTCCTTGGAAAGATAAACCCTATCACTTAGAAAAGATGAATGTTCCTCCGAGAAAAGAATTAATGTAAGAGGACTGATAAACCCTATCACTTAGAAAAGATGAATGTTCCTCCGAGAAAAGAATTAATGTAAGAGGACTTAGAATTCCATAAATATGTCCCTTTAAGATAAATAAAAACGCATAAAATTGATAGAGTAAAAATTCTCCATGCATGCCCAACAATGTTGGGTAAGAAAAATTCTTCTATATAAATTGTGGTAATACCACTAAATCCAATCCAAAACGAAAGTGAAATCAACATAAAACGGTTGAAAAAGAAAAGAAAATTCCAACCAGAAAGAAAAGACAAAGAAAAATTATAATGAAAGAAACCTCAACAAAATTATTTAAAATGTCTCAAGAAAAGAAAGATGAAGAATAAAATTACATATTTTTCTAAAGTTGAGATTTCCATGAATTATATTTAGCAGATTCATGATTGATTAGATTTTTATTGAAAAAAAAATCAAACTCTAGATAGCAGTTATGATAGAAAGTGAAGCTAAATAAAAAGTTTCTTCCCTAAATAAGAAGTTTTTTCCCTTTTTTTTTTTTAACATTAAGTTTGCCTGAAAACATCTTAAAGATTATCTAACAAGGATCGAGGGAGGTTGATAAAATCCTAAAAACAGAGCCTTAGATCAATAAAACTAACTAAATAAATAAATAAAAACATTAATAATTAATATTCTTTTTAATATAAAACACTTTAATTTTACATAGTACATTATAAAAATAATTAAACTAAACCCACATGATGCCATGCATATCCATTATTTGGAATGACTAAAAAGGTCATGCACAAAACATAAAACATAATATGAAGATTATTTTTTTTATCATCTTTCCAGTCCTATATCTTTGAATGTCAGTATTTTTTTGGTAAATCCTCTCATACTAGCCACCAAACAAACATTTCTTTTTCTTTTCATAAATATTATGTTTAAAATTAAAAAGTAATTATTTTATTTTTTAAAAAATATTTTAACATTTTTATATATATATTTTTTATTTTAATTTAAAATTTAAAATTTATTTTTCTTTATTCAATATTTTTTTCATACTTTTACAGAAAAAAGTCTTAATTATTAAACATGTTTTTTCCTTTACTTAAATATTATATCTCCAAAATTAAAAAGTATTCATTTTATTTCTTATTCACATTATTATTTTCTGTTAAATTTTAATTTAAAGTTAATTTTTTATTCATTCTATTTCTTATTTATATTATTATTTTCTGTTAAATTTTAATTTAAAGTTAATTTTTTATTTTTTTTATATTTCACTTTTTTAATAAAATACAATTTTTAATAATTTATTTTTAAGATGGTAATCAAACAAAATATTAAATTAATAAATAAAATCCTCTTATTTATTTATATTCATTACAGTGACCAAATTTTAAATATGAAATTTTTCATTCTTTAACATTTACAAGTTTAATTGTATAATAAAATGATTTATGAAACAAGAGAATGCACTAAAAATATTATAATTTGATATGTATTACTTAATTTTTATGTCATTCTAATATGGTTAATATGAGTTGCTCCACTTTTATATAGTAGCTTACAAACTTTTTCTTTTGAAATTTAGTCAGAATAAATTATTTTTAATAATAATTATATATAATTAATAATATTAATTATAACTATCTATTATGATGACCATAGTTAATACATTAAATTTGATTTATAAGATTTTATATAGGGTATTCTAAGAAAAAATGTTTTTCATCTTCAATTATTTTTGTGTTATAAACATGATAATTTTTTAGACTCATAATGTTTTAGGAACTGTTTAATCCTCATTTCATTAGTTATTGTGAG
>JASDQU010206069.1:0-13157 GCA_032191745.1 Picea mariana
GGAAAGGATCGGTCAGTTGGAAGGCAAAATGTCCAAGCTGAACATCGAATGGAGGAAGGACCCCAAAGAGTAGTCAGCCTCTTGGTCTGCAGCGATTTCTTCCCATCTCAAGCACCTTGACATTTTGTATAGAAGTCAAGGCTTTAAAATAAATCTGTAATCTCTGGTGAGCCAAACCGCCTTCGGGGGTGATCGCCCAAGTTTAGTATTTCTAGTAGTGTAGCTTAGTTTTCTGTAGGCAGCTGCTCAGTGTAGCTCTGCCATTTTGTAACCGAACAGTGGCTAGTCCACATTTAATTCAAATCTCTCTAAACGTTTCTGTCAACAAAAAAAAAAAAAACATCTCTTTGGACTTGAACCAGAGTTTCTTGAGCTCCAACTATATTTCATAGCTGAGAATGTTTTTCCCATAGTTAATGTGTTTCTATGGCTTCATAATTATCAGACTAAGTCTTGTTGTGTGAGGGATAAAGTTATTTTCTCCCTTTCTTTTTTCTCTTCTATACTGACCCATTTTTTCATTTTCTTCTTCCCCTCTATTATCCGTTTGTGGTTATATACTTAGTCGTGTCTCTATGCTCGCGGGTTCTCAGGGTGGCGAAATGAAAAATCTTCATCTCCATGTATATCTCCATATCACGATTCCAACCGACCACTATTCATTTTCATACTTAGCCAATTTTATGTCCGCGGGTTCGCGGGTAGGGACTATCGAACTCTCATGCCCTGTGTTCGGGGTATACATCTTGCACCCAAAAATTCAGTGATCTACAATTCGACCCCAGACTCCTCGAACTTGCAAGCCTGACTCTAACTATGATGGCTCTATCTCACCGCCTCTCCTTTCCATACTTAGTCGAGTCTTCAAAGTTTCACGGGTTCACGGACTCCCGGCTTTACAAAAGTTTGAAAGCATTTTTCGCTCCCCTCCATCCCTGCCACCTTCCCCCCTTACCAATGCACATTAATTATGATTTTACTAGTGACAACTCACCAGGTAGGTTCGAAACGATTGGCATTAATAAGAGGAAAGATCGAGGACATCTCCCATTAAAATGCATTAATGGGTGAATATTATGGGATCTGATTAATTTTTTGTGTCCATCTTGAATTGGAAAAAAATGTTGGTTATTTTAGTTTTTTTAAGGCATCATCGTAGTAAGAATGCAATATAGTGCTAGCCCACTGTCATCCACAAAGGTGTTGACGTCATGTCCCTCTTTAATAATGTGCATATTTTACAGGTTGTCTTATTTGAGAATATGCTTGCACATGGAAATGTTAACTCATATTTTCTCTATCGCCTATGTGTTTCAGCAAACTTTGCGAGCCAAAAACACCCTTCAAATTGGAATGGTTTACATTTGGGCCATAAAGATACTATTAAAATAAAATATGACTTGTATTTGAATAAATATAAAAAAATTATCTCTGTACTTGAACCTGAGTTTGTCGAGGTCCAGCTATATTCCATAGCTATGAATGCTTTTCCTATAGTTAATGTTTATGGTCGCGAGTTCCCGGATTGGCGCTATCGAACTCTCATGTCCCATGTTCTATGATATACATCTTGCACCCAAAACTTATGTGATCTACAATTCAACCCTGGACTCCTCGAACTCGCAAGCTTCACTCTACCTACGATGACTCTGTCCTCGTCTGTCTAATCGCCCCACCTTTCCATACTTAGTCGATTATTCACCTCTTGTTGTCCTAGATTCATGGGTTCCTGGACTCCTAGGTTTAGAAAATTTTGAAAGCATTTATCGCTCTTGTCCATCCCCACCACCTTTGCACACTTCCCAATGAAAATTACTTACGCTTTTACTTGGTGATAATTCACCACACAGGTTCAAAAAAATTGCCATTAATAACTAAAAAGATCGAGGACATCTTCGATTAAAATGCATTAAAGAAAGATCTACAGGAGATTACATTATCATCCCCTAATGTGCATTTTAAATACTATCAGGACACAATCACTGTCACATGTTGCAATACAAACAATTCTTCATCAAAGCATTATCTTTTTCTCATAGGCACCCCAGATGCACTCCAGTCGCCTGGTACTAAATTGGCAGAGGTCAATATTATGGGATCTGAAAAAAAAAATTTGTGGCTCTTGAACTCGGAAAAATTGTTTCTTACTTTTATTTTTTTTAAGGAATTATGCCCCACCTTTCCATACTTAGTCTATTCTTCACCTCTTGTTGTCACAGATTCACAGGTTCCCAGGCTTCCAGGTTCACAAAACTTTCAAAGCTTCTTCCAACAACACAAATTTGGCAAGTGTATCAAATCCTGCAGACCACACCAGAATTTATCTTTCGTTAGAGGAGTCGCACATATTGTGGCTTACAAAATGGTCTGGAATATTCGGAAGTGACACCAAATATTACTCCATGCGCAAATATACTCAGAAGGAAATTATAAATTTGGATCCTCACGAATGTGAGAAACTGTATGGGTGGTTGAATCAACATCCTAAAATTATAGAAGTTTTTATGTCAAATTTTGTTGAGCGACTTCTGGGTGTAACAACAGCCTTGACAGAAAGTCATCTTCTTTGTCAAAGTTTGTTCACCGACCTCTGAATGTAGTAACAAACTCAACATACAATGAACTTTCTATCACTACTGCACATTCTTTTCACTATTCCTATGCATATAATTGCATCTGGGTCGGAGAGCTTATCGCTCTTTGCAAGAATATTCTCTTGGTGGTTGAAGGTGGGTATATAATCACGGAACGAGGCTCTCAAAAATTTGATAATGCCTGCATCGATAAGTAACTAGGAAAAGTTAATGGAAAGGAATTATGGACTATGGACTTTGCAACACTTTCTGAAGATTACTTTACACTACCACCTCATGCAAGAAGTTTGACGTATTCAGGTAATGATTTGGTTTATGAAGATCACCTTTTACTACCACTTTTATGTAATTATTGTGTTTCATTCTTTAGAAGATACCTTGATGTAGTAGATATTCCAGAGCTATTTCCACCAAATATCAATCTTTATGTTGTTTCTCGTGCTTTGAATAAGGAGAATGCATTTCTTTTGTTGCATTGTATCCGATATTTGAAAAAAAATGGAAGTTGTTCGATGCTTGAAGTATTGACTTGTCTGGTTCAAATAAATCTCCATAGCCTCGCCGCAAGAGTCTCACGAGTTTTTCATTAAGATCACAGGTCGATAAGCACATAGTGCCTTCCTGATCGTAGAGTGCTTCCATCCCCATCTTGCATTTTCATAGGTGCTTTTATTGCTACCTTGTTTCTTTCTCCTGGTGGTGGATCCTTCTATCCCAACCAACATGATGGAAATAAACTAGCTCTAGGGAGTTTGATCGCTTACGAGGATCTGAGTTGGCTATATATTAATTTCGATTAACTTAGAAATGTTTATGTATGCAACCTAATGTTAGACATAGAAAATACAATTTCTTATTTTTTTAAATATAAAATAATGTATTATTTTAACACATGACTGGTCAAAAAGTTTCAGGCGTTGTTTGGGATTCACGTCCTTCAAGGATGTTAATTAATTACACAATTAATATTGTTTGTGTCAATGCAATCAACCCGATGTCTAACATGCACCTAATGTCGAGGTCATCATCGCACAAGACACCCAACCTCCAAAGATTTCCGAACTCACAACAACATTGTAATTGTCGTGACAAAGCAACACTAAAGTTGAAGCTCTTTTGCAGGTCTGAAAACCATGCAGTCTAAGTGCTTTGACAGTGACAGGCCTAGTTTTTCACCGCATTATCGACCTACAGTCAATGGCACTATTCCCATTTCCACTGCCAGTGTCAATGTGCGAAGCTGAAGCTATTTGGAGCCTAGGGTCACCGCCGGTGTGGATGTCTAAAGATAAAGCTACTTGGAGCTTGGGGTCACGACTTCATACACTTGACATTAGTACCATTAGTGATCAAAATTTGATTTTATGTCGAATTTGATACTACATCCAAAGTTCGCTCAACAAACTTTGAGATAGAGGTTGGTTGTCTGTCAAGTCTGTTACAACTTTGAGATAGAAGGTTCTGTAATTTTAGAATGTTAGTTCAACCACTCATACAGTTTCTCACCTTAGTGAGGATCCAAATTTATAATTTCCTTCTGAGTATATTCGGGCATGGAGTAATATTTGGCGTCACTTCTGAATATTCCAAACCATTTTGTGAGCCATGATATGTGCCACTCCTATGATGAAAGATATATTCTGGTAGGATCTGCAACATTTGATACACTTGTCAAATCTATGTTGTTGGAAGAAGCTATATACTTCAACAAAGGATCATTTTGCAGGTGACTTGAACATCCCTTCTAATTTACATCAATAAAACAAAGAAATTCAACACACAAATCTTCAGGCATGCCTTTCAACCAAACAAACGATCGAATACAGAGAGAATACCAGTCACAAGATACTTGAATTTTTTGTCTCAGCTTCTGTTGGCTAACAAAAAAAAATTCCCCCAAATCTAACGTCACATAAAACCACTCCCTCGTCTTTGAATTGGGCCCGAATCCCATCTCTAAGTTGTCTCAGATGTGCATGACCAGAAACATTACAAGGAAGGCACCTTAAACCCCAAGTTTTCGATGGTAGTGGGAAATTAGCATTTAGCAAAGTATGGAATGTTGAATAAAAAGCTAATGTAGGAAGGCCATATCTAGAAGAGACAAACTATTCAAGAAGCTGGGATAGATCTAGCTAGAAGCACCCATGAATTCTAGGACCCAAAATTGATATTCAACTCGTTGTTTTTAACCAGGCAAGCATTTGATGATCAAGTTGAAATCTATAAAAGACTGTCTACAGGCTTGATTCTTGTACATATTTTCTTTTTTGGTCCGTGGGAGCCCCAATTGCAGTCATTATGGAAAACGCATTTAAATTTCAGAGAATATGCGTTGAACTATTTCAAGAGAGCTATTTTGGGAAATAATCTCAGCTGTATTTTGTAACCCAGTTTATCTGAATATAAAATATTTGAGGTTTTTGTATGGTGTTTTCCAATGTTTAATACTGTTTTTTTTTGTATTTTTTTTTTCTAAATTGATTCATTTCCCTTACAGCTATTGATAGATGAATTCAACCTCTTTCTACAAGAATTCGAGACACTCTTTGATCCGTAGTTAAACATGCACAACAAGTTTTTTTTTTCCCCTGCCCAGCACTTCGATTTAAATAAAAGCTACTCTATTCGCTCCTTACATTTTACATGGAAGAATAATTTGTGATAGGACATAGTTCTGTGGCACCCACCCTATACTTAAGAAAGAAATGGGTGGACCCGTCCTGCTTTCATTCTTCGGGGCTCCGTAAATAGATTCAATTAATGACTTTATTTCAACATGGCAACTCAAGTGTTGGCATCATGTTATTGTTCAATATTGTGCATATATTACAGCTTCTTCTATTTGAGAATATACTTGCATATAAAATTGTTACGCCATATATATATTTTTTTTCTATTGCTTATGGGTTTGAACGAAATTTGAGAGCCAAAAAACACCCTACAAATTGGAATATGGTTTACATTTGGACCACAAATAATCTATTAAGATATATGAATATGAATATTATTCGAATAAATATAAACAAATTCTCTTTAAACTTGAAGCTGTCTTTGTCGACCTCTAAATATATTACATAGCTGAGACTAAATGTTCATTTCTCCCTTTCTTTTCCCTCCTCTATACTTACTCGTTTTTCCCTTGTCTTCTTCCCCACTATTATCCCTTTCTGGTTCTATACTTAGTCGCATTTCTATGATTACGAATTCTCGGGTTGGCAGATTTCCATATTCTCATCTTCATCTATATCTTCACATCATGAGCCCGACCAACTGTCGTCCCTTTCAATACTTATCCAATTATCTGACCACCGGGTCCCGGGCTAGCGCTATCAAACTCTTATGCCCCTTGTTATGTCATATACATCTTGCACCCAAAACTTTTGTGATCTGCAATTTATTCTTTTACTAGTGAGAACTCACTTGGTTTGAAAAGATTGGAATTAATAAACGAATAGTAGATGTTGTTATGTGAGATACTTACCCCTTTTTCCATTTTCTTGTTCCCCTCTATTATCCCTTTCTGGTTATATACTTAGTCACCTTTCTATGATCGCGGGTTATCGGGTTGTTGGACTGATAGATCTTCATCTCCATCTATATCCCCATATCACAAGTCCAACCTACCGTCGTTCCTTTCCATACTTAGCCAATTTTATGGTCGTGGTTTCCGTGGTTGGCACTATCAAACTCTCTTGCCGCTTGTTCTGTGATATACATCTTGCACCAAAAAAATTTGTGATCTACAATTCCACCCCGAACTCCTCGAACTCACAAGATTCACTCTACCTAGGTTCACAAAAGTTTCAAAGCATATATCGTTGCCTTCCATCCCCACCACCTTCGCTCCCTTCCCAATGCACATTAATTATGGTTTTACTCATGACAACTCAACACATTGGTATGAAAAAATTGGCATTAACAAGAAAAAACCTCGAGGACATCTCCCATTAACATGCATTAAAACGCCATTTACGACACTCCTTAATTGATGTGCCTTGTCCCCGCCACCTTCATACTTCTTTCTGGATATGAAATTAGTAAGATTTAATGCTAACATTTCATCATGCAGGAACCGTAAACATTTCCATTAATGAGCGAAAGGCTCGAGGATATCTCCTAGACTTCCGCGATATACAAATTGACTGTCGGACTCCCACATCATCCCCTCTTATGTGTTACACATTTTTCACTCAAAAGTTCTGAGACATAAAATTTGACCGTCAGGGCATCACGTCTCCTGGGGAACCCTTATTACCCTAGTTTGAAACCTGTCTGACCGCTTTCCATACTTGCCCATTTCTTGGAATCTCTTTCGTGGATCCTCGAGTTGGTGGGTTCACGAAATCTCCAATTCCTAGTCATTGTTTCTTGTGCCCGCCACCTTCGCACTTCTTTCAAAGTATGCAATGGCCAAGGTTTAATGATAACAATTCATCATGCAACAATAGTAGAGATCATCATTAATAAGCAAAAGGCTCGACGAGACAGCCACATTGACTATCGCTACACAACTTGCCGAGAAACATGCAGAAAAGATATTGCCAGGTAATGGGATATCTATTACAAATTTCAATATATTAGTGAAAACGAGTCCAGCCTATAATTTCCCTATTTCATACTTAGCCACTTTTTCGATTGCGGGTTCACGAATAGGCGGGCTCATGATTGCGCTTCCAATGTTTTATGGCCTGAAAACAGTACTCGGAGTTCCGTGATATACAAATTCACCACTAGACTGTCCCATCGTGCCCTCTTCCATGTTATGCATTTTGCACTCAAAAATTTTGAGACATACAATTTGACCGTTGGCCCTCACCTCTCATGGTTATACCTTGTAACCCTATTTTGAATCTCATTCGACTGCTTTCGATAATTATCCATTCCTTAATTCCTCTTTCCTATCCCCGCCACCTTTGTACTTCTTTCTAAATATGCAATTAGGAAGCTTTGATGCTAACATCTCGTCATGTAGAAACCATCAACATTGTCATTAATTAGTGAACACTCGAAGAGATCTCCCATTAATACGCATTAAACCAAGATCTGCAGAGAGTTATATTATCTCTTTTGATTGTTCATCTCAAACAGCATGGAATGTCTTTCGCGGGTCGTCACGTTGGCGCGTTCACAAAATCTCCAATCAATAATTGCTCTTCATCGTACCAGCCATCTTCTCACTTCTAAGTATGCAATTACTAGTCTTTAATGCTAACAACGCATCATGCAATAGTCATCGAGATTTTCATTAATGAGCAAAAGGCTCGAGGAGATCTCCCATTCACATACATTAGACCAAGATTTGCAAAGGGTTATATTATCCCTTCCAACTCTTCATTTTGAACATCGTTTGGAGCAAATGAACGTTCTCATAAACTTATGGCAGCATCTCGACAGCAGTTCTATGGAGATACAGTGAATATCTTCGGGCGTGAGGACCAAAACTTCCAGTGGTCCAGTGCATACTCTTACTATTCATCCCGTTCCTCCCAGAATGAAGTGATTTGGACCTCTGGAATCGCTCATGCAGACTGCATCCCTGAATTTTTTGATTGTAAAGAGGTGGTCTCTTGGTGTGCCGAAAAATATATTACAAGACAAAGAATTATTCCACTGCACGACCATTCTTTTGTTTCTTTGTCACCTCAGGTCTTCTGCAAGATGCTAAGATTTTGGAGCAAACATTGACCTTCAGAGGAAAATACTACAAGAAGTTCCTACAAAAACATGATAACGGGTTGGACCTCTTACCCGAGTTCCTGGAAGACCCCACAATAGTTCCTGAAGATATCACAAAGTTGCAGGTCATTTCTTTTAGAAATCCATTTCGGGAAATTGCATGGTTGTTTACAAGAATAATGGGACAGGAATCCACGGCAAGCATTTCCCGCATGGTTCTTTATATTTAGTATTTCACAGTCAAGGAACAATCCATTTTTTTATTGGGGGACGCTAATTTCCATTGAAATATGTTCCCAATTGTCACAATTCAAAGAAGAGAATAAATTTTATATGTCCTCTTACTTGGTTTTCGCGATAGCGCATTGTCGTTTGTTTCCAAAACTCTCTCTGTTCAAGAAGACAAACTATGAATTCGACCTAGTAACGTTCTGGTACCAGGCCTTGTGGAGGCACAAGTTCTCCCATTGTTTTTATGAGGTTTTTAATGACTTTGTCTCGGTTTTCAAAGATTTATTATTAGGAAAGGATGCTCCCCATATGTCTGACTAGGCAACCATTTTTTTTGACAGGAAGGGGACAGTTGAACAAATGGAAAATTACAGTGCAATAATGATTTTTGGCTCCAAGGAAAATCTTTCTTTCCTTCCATGTCACATCACGGACAAGATGTTTGTTACAAAAATAGCAAGGAAATACAACTACTAGTTGCATTTTTTCCATGGCAAGAGAAAAAAGCATTTCATTCCTCAGCCTTGGAAATTCGGGGGCTTCTTGTTCAGGAACGTCAACAATATTGACAAATTCGCAGGCCATTTCAACAACTTGAACCTAAGATATGTTGAAAGGCTAAAAGGGTTTGACCCTATTGGGATTTTTCTAGAACATTTACTAGCAGTTGGCTTTAGCAGTTCTTTTATCCATACATGCCTAAATGAAGACACAGACAATGATGACAACACTCTTGCTCCTAACAATGGCGATGTAGAGACATTGCAAAGCACAACTGAATTGTACAAACAACAAGGAAAAGGCTCCGGTGAGAAGAATGTGCAGTCCCTGGCTAGCACTCCCAAGAGCACGACATCATGGAGCATCGCTCCAATGGCCCACCCCAGTAAGAAAGAAACCCATAATTCTTCAAATGGAGGATGAGATAAGAACCCTCCTCACAAAAAAATTGATAGTTCTCACAAGCTTCCCGTGACGAAGAAGAGAAAAAATGTTGTAGGGTAAGTGGAAGAGGCCGAAACTGAAAGTCGGAACATGCAAATTGAGACTGTTGTCGATGACATGTTCCGCAAAGTTGATCAGTCTGCAATCGTGATGCAACATAGTTCCACAATGGAAATAGTTGAGACCGACATTTTTTATGAAGATGAATCCTTCGTATTCCAGAGCGTTGTTTTTTACAGCCAATCTAAAAATTTAATTATTGAAAAGAGAGATGTAACAAATAAGAAAGGGAAATATCGTTCAGAGATTAACCTTAGGAACATGCAGCCATCACAAATATCCCAACGTCACCAAGCAACCACATATGATCTTGATGATTCCATTTGAGGAATTGAAGCGGAGAATGCCATATTGAACGTCCGAATCAAGGAATTGGAAGAAGCTTTGATTCCTACCCCATTGTTTGTCAGTCCTTTAGCAAAAACCATGTCTTCCACCCCTGCAGCTAAGTTAAAAGGATCCTCCAGCCTCCTCACATCATGTAGAAGCTCTGTGGAGAAGAATATCAAGAAAATAATGGATCTAATTACTGAAGCCTGGCAAACATCCCAAAATATAGCTTCCTTTCGAACGAGGGCACATGCTTTGCACAAACATTTGCAGGCAGATTTAAAAAATGAAGAACGTTTCTATCTAGAGATGGTGATCCATTTTGGCAACCATGTCATCAACATATTAGATCAGAGAAAAAGACAAGAAGATCTCCCCTCCCCAAACCGGATCAAACAATTAAAAGTGTGTTGGAAAGAGAAAGTTAAGAACCTACATCTCATTGTCGAATCATGTAAACATGTCATATCAGAGAAAAAAGAATTAGTCATAAACCTCACTGAAATAGACTTAGCCGGAAGTACCAACGAGGTTCAAGACCCAAACTTAATCCTCAACTCCTTGTCCTTAACCAAGCAAGCCTTCAATGAACAAGTTTATATTTTAAATAGGTTGTCATTAGAAAAATTTTGCGGCATCCTTGAATATGGTCAAGATGACGTGGAAAATTGGCCAGTGGACTATTCGGCACATAATCAAGAAATTGAACAGGCTCTGCATAGTATTTCTATCGATCTAAGGAAATTAGAAAACTATCTTTTCAACATAAAAATCTGGGATGAAATCAACGTGGCCCCCATGAGAAGCTACATTGAAGAACGGCTCCAAAGGGGAATCGACAAGCTCACCGATGAAGGGAAACAACCGGTTGACACGATTCCAATGGCCATCGACGAGAGAAATAAAAAGGCATCAACAAGCAAATAGAAAAGGGAGAAATAGATACCATCATAGTAAGTCTATACTGATCACATCTTGTTTTCTTTATTAATCTAGTTATTCTACCTCTTTAAATAGAAATCTCTAATCAAAGACTAATAACTTCCAATTTCTTTTTTCCAGGTCTTCCTCTCTACCGTCACCCACTTCTTCTTTCTACAGTCTTATTTCTTGTACTTATTTCTTTTATGAAGGAGCCCCAATCCCAGTCCATATGACAAACGCATTTAAATTTACATAAATATGTAACAGACATTATTAATTTTTGATAAATTTCAAAGAAAACTACTTTGGGAACAATCTCGACGGTGCCTTGTGGGCCTGTTTTTGAAATGATAAATTAGTTCTCTTTATGCATATTGATCATCTTCTTTTATTTTTATGTGCTGAGAAATTTTTATCTTCAACTATGATGGATGTCAGGAAATTGTGTTTATTAAATTTGAAAGTTTAATGTGTGTGATTCCTGGTCCTTTTTTCCAGGAACCTTCATTTCAAAACATAAAAATATATATAAAAAAAACTACTACTATCCTTTTTATTGCTTCAAGTCATTACGATGGAAATTTTCTAAGTTCCATATTTGAACTATACACGCCCCATGAAAAAACTTGAACAGGAACATCACATCTATAAAAAAACGCAGTAGGGTTCACATCCTTGATAGGTTTCCATTTCGATGCTAACAAATTAATATGCAATAATATCTACATATGAACCCCATATTAATATTTTATTATGATTAACTAATTCGGGAATTCAGGACTCTGGTCCTTTGGGGCTCCAGCCTTACTTCCGTAGTGATTCTCCCCAGGTCGTCTACCAGCCCGATGTCTTATGGTTGTCGTGTGACACACTGGCACGAGTCATTTTTTGCATGGATACCACATGTACTTCAAGTTGCTTCCCATGTGTCTGCTGCTTCGAGCTTCTATTTCTCCCTCGGTCACACCATAACAGTGCATTTATTCCCATTCCAACTAGACAAGAACTGCGCTGCCATGCAACACTTGTTATACCTAATAATACCTAAATGTTGTTGTAGTGGAGATAACATCACTCTTCAAATATACATAGCATATTGATGTTTAAGGGGAAGATGGACATAGAATAGTACATATAACCAACCTCTCATCAAAAGGATGGAAGAGAAATATCCAACCCTTTACCTTCCATAACTTAGTCTCATTGCTTCATGAGTACAAGAATAAATTGTTTGCATAAAAAAAAATGTAGAAAGGGAACATAATTATCTTTTTTGTAGTGCTCTCTCCCCATTAAACATGGTGGGGTCCAAAGTTTGTTGGTTACCTAGAAAAATGTTTCATTCGACCTCTTTATCTCTACATTCTCAACTTGATTTTTTCCCCTTGTTAATGGGGGAGAGGGATGTGAATCTTTCTTTAAAAATTCTACAAAGAATGGAGAATAAGAGACTTCAAGGATCTTTTCATCTCCCATGGGTACCTCTTCATTCTCATTTTCTTCTTCTCACATCTCGTCTTTTGATTTGTATTCCTTCTCTTATGGAGTCGCTGAACTTACCCCAAATGAAGTTCCACCCTTAATATTTGGAACTATGTTCTTTATTTCCTCTTGATCTTTTGCTACTAGCCCAATAGATGAGTCGAGGAGAGTGTTTGGATTTTCATGTTCTTATTCTTGATCTTCAACGATTTAAAATCTATTTCTAATGAAATTTAATTGTCTAGACCGAGGTCTCTTTGCAGTTTGAGATCCCTTGTGATGTTGCTTCTTGTTATTTATGAGCACTAGTTTAAAAATGTTTTGCTTGTTGATGTTTTGACCAGGTGGAGCCTACTTCAAAGGGAGTTCTAATTGTTGTATATTTCTACAGCTCTTTGTGAAGTGGTTGTACTCATGACAAGTATTACACTTGAATGGAATATGTTCATAATCAAGAGCTTGAATATGACTCCATCTTTCCATATTGCATTGAATCACTTACGGGAGACACTTTTCTAAGTCCACTTCCACACAAAATCTAGCACAGGTGTACATTTCCCATTTATCTCTGCTCAATCAATGAAATGACCCAACATGTCTCCAATAATCTTAAGAGTGACTTTATCCCAAAAAATCATGGGAAGATGTGGGGAGATGCGGAAGTCTGACCCATATAGGGGAAATCAAGATTTCCATATCTTGATCAAAATTATAAAGAGGTCAACAAATATTCCATTGTCATTATTAAGGTCAAATACCTTTGCATGATACCAAAGATTCTAGCTCTGTGAGATATGGGGTCATAATGGTTATAATTACACTTCCACATTATAGGTCTTAAATTATGCATGTTATGTGGGTCTAGAATTTATGATTCTAATGATTGAAATAGATAAAAAGAGTTCATCATTC
>JASDQU010206069.1:17628-36734 GCA_032191745.1 Picea mariana
CCATTCTTACTATCCTACCGTCACTCAAATATAGGAGTTTTCCAATACAATAAGCATCATTATTATAAATCAAGTATGTATATTTATAGCGCAAGTACATGCATTCAATCATGGATTTCAATTCAATTACATGGATTCTATGAAATACTTATCTAGTTACAAGTTACAACCAACCAACTGACTATGGATTTTCACCTTTCCACCCAACCATAGGCTCATATGCATTCACTCTTAGCATTCTGGTCACCCTTGTGCCAAGCCATGATACCACTAGGGTATCTCTCTCAGGTTCTTAGAAAGATTTGACGGTCACTCTCCTTCACTCTACTCTTGGTAGAGATTTTCCCTTACACCCACCTAGCCCAGGTCTCTTCAAGGTTTATCAGATGCCTTCCTAGCATCAAGCTCACGACCCTCTTAGCTCAGGTCATGTTTTTTTTCTTCTATGATCCAGCTCAGAACCCTTCTACGAGTTCTTTGATCCTTCTATTACATAGACTCATGCATTCCTTTCAATAACTCCTTTCCTCAGAGGCCCGACCCTCCTTCAGTTCTCTCCCTCTACATATCTTGAATGCACACATGACTTAGACAGGTTCTCGACCCGTCCTTCTATTTCCTTTGTCAGAAGGAAACTCATGGGTCAATCCTTGGGACCCGTGGTGATCTTTTCTGCTGTCCTCTAGATGACCACTTCCTTTCCCTTATGACAGCCCCCCATACTTCCATTCATTGGGGTGGTTCTTTTTTCAATTACCAACCTCCCTCATTGACTGATTTGTATTCAAATCAGGGCTAAGGGAAATAATATGAATAAGGCTTGAGGTCCTTTAGTTTATTAGGGCCTCCTCTCATTCCACTAGTGATATCATGGCTTGTACTTTAAGGCTTCAACCCATAGTCAATTTTTGCATTTACAATTAAACAATAATACATTTACAATATTCACATGTCATTGCATGGAAATCACTAATCATTATTTATTACATGTATCCAGGGTTTAGAGAGGGGGTTTTAAATTTTCCTACCTCTATTACCAAATTGAGGATACACATTTGAATGATGAACTCCTTTTATCTATTTCAATCATTAGAATCATAAATTCTAGACCCACATAACATGCATAATTTAAGACCTATAATGTGGAAGTGTAATTATAACCATTATGACCCCATATCTCACAGAGCTAGAATCTTTGGTATCATGCAAGGGTATTTGACCTTAATAGTGACAATGGAATATTTGTTGACCTCTTTATAATTTTGATCAAGATATGAAAATCTTGATTTCCCCTATATGGGTCAGACTTCCGCATCTCCGCACATCTTCCCATGATTTTTTGGGATAAAGTCACTCTTAAGATTATTGGAGACATGTTGGGTCATTTCATTGATTGAGCAGAGATAAATGGGAAATGTACACCTATGCTAGATTTTGTGTGGAAGTGGACAAACAAAAGTGTCTCCCGTAAGTGATTCAATGCAATATGGAAAGATGGAGTCATATTCAAGCTCTTGATTATGAACATATTCCATTCAAGTGTAATACTTGTCATGAGTACCGCCACTTCACAAAGAGCTGCACAAATATACAACAATCACAACTCCCTTTGAAGTAGGCTCCACCTGGTCAAAACATCAACAAGCAAAACATTTTTAAACTAGTTCTCATAAAGCACAAGAAGCAACATCACAAGGGATCTCAAACTGCAAAGAGACCTCGGTCTAGACAATTAAATTTCATTAGCAATAGATTTGAAATCGTTGAAGATCAAGAATAAGAACATGAAAATCCAAATGTTCTCCTCGACTCATCTATTGGGCTAGTAGCAAAAGATCAAGAGGAAATAAAGAACACGGTTCCAAATATTAAGGGTGGAGCCTCATTTGGGGTAAGTTCAGCGACTCCATAAGAGAAAGAATTAAAATCAAAAGAGGAGATGTGAGAAGAAGAAAATGAGAATTAAGAGGTACCCATGGGAGATGAAAAGATCCTTGAAGTCTCTTATTCTCCATCCTTTGTAGAATTTTTAAAGAAAGACTCACATCCCTCTCCCCCATTAACGAGGGGAAAAAATCAAGTTGAGAATGTAGATATAAAGAGGTCGAATGAAACATTTTTCTAGGTAACCAACAAACTTTGGACCCCACCATGTTTAATGGGGAGAGAGCACTACAAAAAAGATAATTATGTTCCCTTTCTACATTTTTTTTTTATGCAAACAATTTATTAGAATTTATTCTTGTACTCATGAAGCAATAAGACTAAGTTATGGAAGGTAGAGGGTTGGATCTTTCTCTTCCATCCTTTTGATGAGAGGTTGGTTATATGTACTATTCTATGTCCATCTTCCCCTTAAATATCAAGATGCTATGTATATTTGAAGAGTGATGTTATCTCCACTACAACAACATTTAGGTATTATTAGATATAACAAGTGTTGCATGGCAGCATAGTCCTTGCCGGGTTGGAATGGGAATAAATGCATTGTCATGGTGTGACCGAGGGAGAAATAGAAGCTCAAAGCATTGGACACGTGAGAAGCAACTTGAAGTACAGGTGGTATCCATGCAGAAAATGACTCGTGCCAGTGTGTCACACGACAACCATAAGACATCGGGCTGGTAGACGACCCAGGGAGAATCACTGCGGAAGTAAGGCCCAAGCCCCGAAGAACTAGATTCCTGAGTTCCCGACTTAGTTAATCATAATATTATATTAATATGGGGTTCATATGCAGATATTATTGCAGATTAATCCGTTAGCATCAAAATGGAAACCTAACAAGGATGTGAATCCTACTGCGTTTTTTTATAGATGTAATGTTCCTGTTTAAGTTTTTTCATGGGGCGTGTATAGTTCAAATATGGAACTTATAAAATTTCCATTGTAATGACTTGAAGCAATAAAAAAGGATAGTAGTAGTTTTTTTTATATATATTTTTCTGTTTTGAAATGAAGTTTCCCGGAAAAAAGGACCAGGAATCACACACATTAAACATTAAAATTTAATAAACACAATTTCTTGACATCCATCATAGTTGAAGATAAAAATTTCTCAGCACATAAAAATAAAAGAAGATGATCAATATGCATAAAGAGAACTAATTTAGCATTCCGAAAACAGGCCCACAAGGCACCGTCAAAATGGTTTCTGAAGTAGTTTTCTTTGAAATTTATCAAAAAATAATAATCTCTGTTACATATTTCTATAAACTTAAATGCGTTTGTCATATGGACTGGGATTGGGGTTCCTTCATAAAAGAAATAAGTAAAAGAAATAAGAACATAGAAAGAAGATGTGGGCGACAGTAGAGAGGAAGACCTGAAAAAAAGAAATTGGAAGTTATCAGTGTTTGGTTAGAGATTTCTATTTAAAGAGGTAGAATAACTAGATTAGTAAAGAAAGCAAGATGTGATCAATATAGACTTACTATGATGGTATCTATTTCTCCCTTTTCTATTTGCTTGTTGATGCCTTTTTATTTCTCTCGTCAACGACTATTGGAATCGTGCCAACCGGTTGTTTCCCTTCGTCGGTGAGCTTGTTGATTCCCCTTTGGAGCCATTCTTCAATGTAGCTTCTCATGGGGGCCACGTTGATTTCATCCCATATTTTTATGTTGAAAAGATAGTTTTCTAATTTCCTTAGAACGATAGAAATACCATGCAGAGCCTGTTCAATTTCTTGATTGTGTGTCGAATAGTCCACTAGCTAGTTTTCCACATCATCTTGACCATATTCAAGGATGCCATAAAAATTTTCTAAAGACAACCCATTAAAAATATAATCTTGTTCATTGAAGACTTGCTTGGTTAAGGACAAGGAGTTGAGGATTGAGTTTGGGTCTTGAACCACGTTGGTACTTCCGGCTAAGTCTATTTCAGTGAGGTTTATGAATAATTCTTTTTTCTCTGATATGGCATGTTCACATGATTCGACAATGAGATGTTGGTTCTTAAGTTTCTCTTTCCAAGACGCTTTTAATTGTTTGATCCAGTTTGGTGAGGGGAGATCTTCTTGTCTTATTCTCAGATCTAAGATGTTGGTGACATGGTTGCCAAATTGGATCACCGTCTCTAGATAGAAACGTTCTTCATTTTTTAAATCCGCCTGCAAATGTTCGTACAAAGCATGTGCCCTTTTTCAAAAGGAAGCTATACTTTGTGATGTTTGCTTCAGTAATTAGATCCATTATTTTCTTGATATTCTTCTCCACATAGCCTCTACATGATGTGAGGAGGACGGAGGATCCTTTTAACTTGGCTGCAGGGGTGGAAGACATGGTTTTTTCTAAAGGACTGACAAACAATGGGGTAGGAATCAAAGCTTCTTCCAATTCCTTGATTCAGTCGTTCAGTATGGCATTCTCCACTTCAATACCTCCAATGGAATCATCAAGATCATATGTGGTTGCTTGGTGAAGTTGGGAGATTTGGGATGGCTGCATGTTCCTAAGGTTAATCTCTGAACAAGATTTCCCTTTCTTATTTGTTACATCTCTCTTTTCAATAATTAAATTTTTAGATTGGCTGTAAAAAACAACGCTCTGGAATACGAAGGATTCATCTTCGTAAAAAATGTCGGTCTCAACTATTTCCATTGTGGAACTATGGTGCATCGTGACTGCAGGCTGATCAACTTTGCATAACATGTCATCGACAACAGTCTCAATTTGCATGTTCTCACTTTCAGTTTCGGGCTCTCCCACTTACCCTACAACGTTTTTTCTCTTCTTCTTCACGGGAAGCTTGTGAGAACTATCAATTTTTCATTGAGGAGGGTTCTTATCTCCTCCTTCATTTGAAGAATTATGGGATTCTTTCTTACTGGGGTGGGCCGTTGGAGTGATGCTCCATGATGTCGTGCTCTTGGGAGTGCTAGCCAAAGACTGCACATTCTTCTCACTGGAGCCTTTTCCATGTTGTGTGTACAATTCAGTTGTGCTTTGCAATGTCTCTACATCACCATTGTCAGAAGCAAGAGTGTTGTTGTCATTGTCTCTGTCTTCGTTCAGGCATGTATGGATAAAAGAGCTGCTAAAGCCAACTGCTAGTAAATGTTCTAGAAAAATCCCATTAGGGTCGAACCCTCTTAGAATTTCAACATATCTTAGGTTCACGTTGTTGAAATGGCCTGCAAATTCATCAATATTGTTGACGTTCCTGAACAAGAAGTCTCCGAATTTCCAAGGTGAAGGAATGAAATGCTTTTTTCTCTTGCCATGGAAAAAATGCAACTAGTAGTTGTATTTCCTTGCTATTTTTGTAACAAACATCTTGTCCTTGATGTGACATGGAAGGAGAGAAAGATTTTCCTTGGAGCCAAAAATCATTATTGCACTGTAATTTTCCATTTGTTCAACTGTCCCCTTCCTGTCCAAAAAATTGGTTTCCTTGTCAAACATCTGGGGAGCATCCTTTCCTAATAATAAATCTTTGAAAATTGAGACAAAGTCATTAAAAACCTCATAAAAACAATGGGGGAACTTGTGCCTCCACAAGGCCTGGTACCAGAATGTTACTAGGTTGAATTCATAGTTTGTCTTTTTGGACAGAGACAATTTTGGAAACAAACGACAATGCGCTATCGCGAAAACCAATTAGGATGACATATAATTTTTTTTCTCTTCTTTGAATCGTGACAATTGGGAACATATTTCAATGGAAATTAGCATCCCCTAATAAAAAATGGATTGTTCCTTGACTGCGAAATACTAAAAATAAAGAACCATGCGGGAAATGCTTGTCGTGGATTCCTGTCCCATTATTCTTGTAAACAACCAAGCAATTTCCCGGAATGGATTTCTAAAAGAAATGACCTTCAACTTTGTGATATCTTCAAGAACTATTGTAGGGTCTTCCAGGAACTCGGGTAAGAGGTCCAACCTGTTATCATGTTTTTGTAGGAACTTCTTGTAGTATTTTCCTCTGAAGGTCAATGTTTGCTTCAAAAATCTTAGCATCTTGCAGAAGACCCGAGGTGACAAAGAAACAAGAGAATGGTCGTGCAGTGGAATAATTCTTTGTCTTGAAATATATTTTTCAGTGCACCAAGAGACCACCTCCTTACAATAAAAAAATTTAGGGATGCAGCCTACACGAGCGATTCCAGAGGTCCAAATCACTTCGTTCTAGGAGGAACAAGATGAATAGTAAGAGTATGCCATGGACCACTAGAAGTTTTGGTCCTCACGCCTGAAGATATTCATTGTATCTCCATAGAACTACTGTCGAGATGCTGCCATAAGTTTACGAGAACGTTCGTTTTCTCTAGACGATGTTTGAAATGAAGAGTTGGAAGGGATAATATAACCCTTTGCAAATCTTGGTCTAATGCGTGTGAATGGGAGATCTCCTTGAGCCTTTTGCTCATTAATTAAAATCTCGATGACTGTTGCATGATGCATTGTTAGCATTAAAGACTAGTAATTGCATACTTAGAAGTGGGAATATGGCTGGTACGATGAAGAGCAATTATTGATTGGAGATTTTGTGAACGCGCCAACGTGATGACCCGCGAAAGACATTCCATGCTATTTGAGATGAACAATCGAAAGGGATAATATAACTCTCCGCAGATCTTGGTTTAATGCATATTAATGGGAGATCTCCTCGAGCGTTCACTAATTAATGACAACGTTGATGATTTCTACATGACGGGTTGTTAGCATCAAAGCTTACTAATTGCATATTTAAAAAGAAGTACGAAGGTGGCGGGGATAGGAAAGAGAAATTAAGGAATGGATAATTATCGAAAGTGATTGACCGAGATTCAAAATAGGATTACAAGGTATAACCATGAGAGGTGAGGGTCGACGGTCAAATTGTATGTCTCAAAAGTTTTGAGTGCAAAAAATGCATAACACGGAAGAGGGCACGATGGGACAGTCCAGTGGTGAATTTGTATATCGCGGAACTTCGAGTACTGTTTTCAGGCCATAGAACATTGGAAGCACAATCGTGAGCCCGCCTGTCCGGGAACTCGCAATCGAAAAAGTGGCTAAGTATGAAATAGAGAAATAATAGGCTGGACTCGTTTTCACTAATATATTGAAATTTGTAATAGATATCCCATTACCTGGCAATATCTTTTCTGCATGTTTCTGGGAAAGTTGTGTAGTGATAGTCAATGTGGCTGTCTTGTCGAACCTTTTGCTTATTAATGATGATCTGTACTGTTGTTGCATGACGAATTGCTAGCATTAAACCTTGGTCATTGCATACTTTGAAAGAAGTGCGAAGGTGGCAGGCACAAGAAACAATGACTAGGAATTGGAGATTTCGTGAACCCACCAACCCGAGGATCCGTGAAAGAGATTCCAATAAATGGGCAAGTATGGAAAGCGATCAGACAGGTTTCAAACTAGGGTGATAAGGGTTCCCCAGGAGACGTGATGCCTTGACGGTCAAATTTTATGTCTCAGAACTTTTGAGTGAAAAATGTGTAACACATAAGAGGGGATGATGTGGTGTTTGACAGTCAATTTATATATTGCGGAAGTCTAGGAGATATCCTCGAGCCTTTCGCTCATTAATGGAAATATTTATGGTTCCTGCATGATGAAATGTTAGCATTAAAGCTTACTAATTTCATATCCAGAAAGAAGTACGAAGGTGGCGGGGACAAGGCACATCAATTAAGGAATGGATAATTATCAAAAGCGGTTGGTTGAGCTTCAAAATAGGGTTACAAGATATAACCAACAGAGGTGAGGGCCCGAGGGTCAAATTGTATGTCTCAGAAGTGTTGACCACAAAATGCATAACATGGAAGAGGGCATGATGGGGCAGTCCAACAGAGAAATTGTATATCACGGAACTCTGGGTACTATTTGCAAGTCGCAAAACATTGGAAACACAATCTTGATTCCACCAGTCCAGGAACCCACAATTGAAAAAGTGTCTAAGTATGGAATAGGGAAATGGTAGGCCTGACTCATTTTCGCTAATATATTGAAATTTTTAATCGATATCCCATTACCTGGCAAGATCTTTTCTGCATGTTTCTGGACAAGTTATGTAGGGATAGTCAGTGTGACTATCTCCTCAAGCCTTTTGCTTATTAATGATGATATTTATGGTTGTTGCATGATGAACAGTTAACATTAAACCTTTGTTGTTGCATATTTGGAAAGAAGTACAAAGTTGGTGGACACAGGAAACAATGACTAGGATTTGGAGATTTCGTGAACCCACCAACCCGAGGATACAAAATAGGGTGACAAGGGTTCCCCAGAAGACGTGAGGCCTCGACAGTCAAATTGTATGGCTCAAAACTTTTGAGTGTAGAATGTGTAACACATAAGAGGGGACGATGTGGGAGTTTGAAAGTCAATTTGTATATGGCGTAGGTCCGGGTGTTGTTTGTAGGTCATAGAACAATGGAAGTGCAATCTAGAGGCCAAAATAATTAATGTGCATTGGGAAGGTAGCAAATGTGGCGGGGATGGAAGGGAGCGATAAATGTTTTGAATCTTTTTGTGAACTTGGGTAGAGTGAAGCTTGCGAGTTGGAGGAGCCTGGGGTGGAATTGTAGATCAAAATTTTTTTGGGTGCAAGATGTATATCACGAAACACGGGGAAAAAATTGGGTAAGTATGGAAAGAAATGATGGTTGTTTGGAGTGTCGTAAATGGTGTTTTAATGAGTGTTCATGGGAGATGTCCTCGAGGTTTTTTCTTGTTAATGCCAATTTTTTCGTACCAATGTGTTGAGTTGTCACTAGTAAAACCATAATTAATGTGCATTAGGAAGGGAGCGAAGGTGGTGGGGATGGAAGGCAACGATATATGCTTTGGAACTTTTGTGAACCTAGGTAGAGTGAATCTTGTGAGTTCGAGGAGTCCGGGGTGGAATTGTAGATCACAAAATTTTTTGGTGCAAGATGTATATCACAGAACAAGCGGCAAGAGAGTTTGATAGTGCCAACCTCGGAAACCACGACCATAAAATTGGCTAAGTATGGAAAGGAACGATAGTAGGTCGGACTCATGATATGGGGATATAGATGGAGATGAAGATCTGTCAGTCCGACAACCTGAGAACCCGCGATCATAGAAAGGTGACTAAGTATATAACCAGAAAGGGATAATAGAGGGGAACAAGAAAATGGAAAAAGGGGTAAGTATCTCACATAACAACATCTACTGTTCGTTTATTAATTCCAATCTTTTCGAACAAAGTGATTTCTCACTAGTAAGAGAATAATTTGCAGATCACAGAAGTTTTGGGTGCAAGATGTATATGACAGAACAAGGGGCATAAGAGTTCGATAGCACTAGCCCGAGACCCGGTGGTCAGATAATTGGATAAGTATTGAAAGGGATGATAGTTGGTTGGGCTCATGATGTGAAGATATAGATGGAGATGAGCATATGCCAATCTGCCAACCCAGGAATCTGTAATCATAAAAATGCGACTAAGTATAGAACCAGAAAGGGATAATAGTGGGGAAGAAGACAAGGGAAAAACGGGTAAGTATAGAGGAGGGAAAAGAAAGGGAGAAACGAACATTTAGTCTCATCTATGTAATATATTTGGAGGTCGACAAAGACAACTTCAAGTTTAAAGAGAATTTGTTTATATTTATTCGAATAATATTCATATTCATATATCTTAATAGATTATTTGTGGTCCAAATGTAAACCATCTTCCAATTTGTAGGGTGTTTTTCGGCTCTCAAATTTCATTCAAACCCATAATCAATAGAAGAAAAATATATGTATGGCGTAACAATTTTATATGAAAGTATATTCTCAAATAGAAGAAGCTGTAATATATGCACAATATTGAACAATAACATGATGCCAACACTTGAGTTGCCATGTTGAAATAGAGTCATTAATTGAATCTATTTACAGAGCCCCGAAGAATGAAAGTAGGATGGGTCCACCCATTTCTTTCTTAAGTATAGGGTGGGCGCCACAGAACTATGTCCTATCACAAATTATTCTTCCATGTAAAATGTAAGGAGCGAATAGAGTAGCTTTTATTTAAATCGAAGTGCTGGGCAGGGGAAAAAAAACTTGTCGTGCATGTTTAACTATGGATCAAGGAGTGTCTCAAATTCTTGTAGAAAGATGTTGAATTCATCTATCAATAGCTGTAAGGGAAATGAGTCAATTTAAAAAAAAAAAATACAAAAAAAAACAGTATTAAACATTGGAAAACACCATACAAAAACCTTAAATATTTTATGTTCAGATAAACTGGGTTACAAAATACAACTGAGATTATTTCCCAAAATAGCTCTCTTGAAATAGTTCAACACATATTCTTTGAAATTTAAATGCGTTTTCCATAATGACTGCAATTGGGGCTCCCGCGGACCAAAAAAAAAAATATGTACAAGAATCAAGCATGTAGACAATCTTTTATAGATTTCAACTTGATCATCAAATGCTTGCCTGGTTAAAAACAATGAGTTGAATATTAACTTCGGGTCCTAGAATTCATGGGTGCTTCTAGCTAGATCTATCCCAGCTTCTTGAATAGTTTGTCTCTTCTAGATATGGCCTTCCTACATTAGCTTTTTATTCAACATTCCATACTTTGCTAAATGCTAATTTCCCTCTATCATCGAAAATATGGGGTTTAAGGTGCCTTCCTTGTAATGTTCCTGGTCATCCACATCTGAGACAACTTAGAGATGTGATTCAGGCCTACTTCAAAGACGAGGGAGTGGTTTTATGTGACGTTAGATTTGGGGGAAATTTTTTTCGTTAGCCAACAGAAGCTGAGACAAAAAATTCAAGTATCTTGTGATTGGTATTCTCCCTGTATTCGATCGTTTGTTTGGTTGAAAGGCATGCTTGAAGATTTGTATGTTGAATTTCTTTGTTTTATTGTTGTAAATTAGAAGGGATGTTCAAGTCACTTGCAAAATGATACTTTGTTGAAGTATATAGCTTCTTCCAACAACACAAATTTGACAAGTATATCAAATGTTGCAGATCCTACTAGAATATATCTTTCGTCATAGGAGTGGCACATATCCTGGCTCACAAAACGGTTTGGAATATTCGGAAGTGACGCCAAATATTACTCCATGCCCGAATATACTCAGAAGGAAATTATAAATTTGGATCCTCACTAAGGTGAGAAACTGTATGAGTGGTTGAACCAACATTCTAAAATTATAGAACCTTCTATCTCAAAGTTGTAACAGACTTGATAGACAACCAACCTCTATCTCAAAGTTTGTTGAGCGAAATTTGGATGTAGTAACAAATTCGACATAAAATCAAATTTTGATCACTAATGGTACTAATGTCAAGTGTATCAAGTCGTGACCCCAGGCTCCAAGTAGATTTATCTTTAGACATCCACACTGGCGGTGACCCCAGGCTCCAGATAGCTTCAACTTTGCACATTGACATTGGTGGTGGAAATGGAAACAATGCCATTGACTGTAGTTCGATAATGCGGTGAAAAAGTAGGCCTGTCATTGTCAAAGCACTTAGACTGCATGGTTTTCAGACCTGCAAAAGAGCTTCAACTTTAGTGTTGCTTTGTCACGACAATTACAATGTTGTTGTGAGTTCGGAAATCTTTGGAGGTTGGGTGTCTTGTGCGATGATGAGCTCGACATTAGGTGCATGTTAGACATCGGGTCGATTGCATCGACACAAACAATATTAATTGTGTAATTAATTAACATCCTTGAAGGACGTGAATCCCAAACAACGCCTGAAACTTTTTGACCAGTCATGTGTTAAAAGAATACATTATTTTATATTTTAAAAAATAAGAAATTGTATTTTCTATGTCTAACATTATGTTGCATACATAAACAAGTTAATCGAAATTAATATGTAGGCAACTCAGATCCCCATAAGTGATCAAACTCCCTAGAGCTAGTTTATTTCCATCATGTTGGTTGGGATAGAAGGATCCACCACCAGGAGAAAGAAACAAGGTGGCAATAAAAACACCTATGAAAATGAAAGATGGGGATGGAAGGACTCTACGACCAGGAAGGCACTCTGTGCTTATCAACCTGTGATCCTGATGAACAACTCGAGAGACTTGCAATGAGGCTATGGAGATTTATTTGAACCAGACAAGTCAATACTTCAAGCATCGAACAACTTCCATTTTTTTTCAAATATTAGATCCACTGCAACAAAATAAATGCATTCTCCTTATTCAAAGCACGAGAAACAACATAAAGATTGATATTTGGTGGAAATAGCTCTGGAATATCTACTACATCAAGGTCTCTTCTAAAGAATGAAACACAATAATTACATGAAGGTGGTAGTAAAAGGTGATCTTCATAAACCAAATCATTACCTGAATACGTCAAACTTCTTGCATGAGGTGGTAGTATAAGGTAATCTTTAGAAAGTGCTGCAAAGTCCATAGTCCATAATTCCTTTCCATTAACTTTTCCTAGTTACTTGTCGATACATGCATCATAAAATTTTTGAGAGCCTCATTCCGTGATTATATACCCACCTTCAACCACCAAGAGAATATTCTTGCAAAGAGAGATAAGCTCTCCGACCCAGATGCAATTATATGCATAGGAATAGTGAAAAAAATGTGCAGTGGTGATAGAAAGTTCATTGTATGTTGAGTTTGTTACTACATCCAGAGGTCAGTGAACAAACTTTGACAAAGAAGCTGACTTTCTGTCAAGGTTGTTATTACACCCAAAAGTCGCTCAACAAAATTTGACATAAAAACTTCTGTAATTTTAGGATGTTGATTCAACCACCCATATAGTTTCTCACATTCGTGAGGATCCAAATTTATAATTTCCTTCTGAGTATATTTGCGCATGGAGTAATATTTGGTGTCACTTCCGAATATTCCAGACCATTTTGTAAGCCACGATATGTGCGACTCCTATAATGAAAGATAAATTCTGGTGTGGTCTGCAGGATTTGATACACTTGCAAAATCTGTGTTGTTGGAAGAAGCTATATACTTCAACAAAGAAGAATTTTGTAGGTGACTTGAAAGTCCCTTCCAATTTCTAGTAACAAAACAAATAAGTTCAACACACAAATCTTCAGGCAGGCCTATCAACCAACCAAAGGATCGAATACAGGGAGAATACCAATCATAAGATACTTGAATTTTTTTTGTCTGAGTTTCTGTTAGCTATTTTTTTGCTCAAAGATGACGTCACATAAAACCATTCCCTCATCTTTTAATTGGGTCTGAATGACATCTCTAAGTTTTCTCACATGTGGATGACCATGAACATTAGAAGGAAGGCACCTTAAAGCCCAAGTTTTCGATGATAGAGGGAAATGAGAATAAGGATTTAAAATGAATGCTAGAGGATGATAATATAATCTTCCGTAAATCTTGGTTTAATGCGTTTTAATGGGAGATGTCATTGACTTTTTATCCTATTAATGCCAATATTTTTGGATATGTGTGGTGACTTGTCACTAATAAAGGCATGATTAATGTGCATTGGGAAGGGCACGAAAAATGCTTTGAAAGTTTTGTGAACATGGAAGCCTGGGAACCCGCGAATCTGTGACAACAAGAGGTGAAGAATAGACTAAGTATGGAAAGGCGGGGCATAATTCCTTAAAAAAAATAAAAGTAAGAAACAATTTTTCCGAGTTCAAGAGCCACACAAAAAAAAGTTCAGATCCCATAATATTGACCTCTGCCAATTCAGTACTGGGCGACTAGAGTGCATCTGGGGTGCCTGTGAGAAAAGCTAATGCTTTGATGAAGACTTGTTTGTATTGCAACATGTGATAGTAATTGTGTCTTGATAGTATTTAAAATGAACACGGAGGGATGATAATTTAATCTCCTGTAGATCTTGCTTCAATGCATTTTAATCGGATATGTCCTTGAGCTTTTCAGTTATTAATGGCAATTTTTTCGAACTTGTGTGGTGAATTATCACCAAGTAAAAGCGTAAGTAATTTTCAATGGGAAGTGTGCAAAGGTGGTGGGGATGGACAAGAGCGATAAATGCTTTCAAAATTTTCTGAACCCGGGAGTCTGGGAACCCATGAATCTAGGACAACAAGAGGTGAATAATAGACTAAGTATGGAAAGGTGGGGTGATTAGATAGATGAGGACAGAGTCATCGTAGGTAGAGTGAAGCTTGTGAGTTCGAGGAGTCCAGGGTTGAATTGTAGATCACAAAAGTTTTGAGTGCAAGATGTATATCATAGAACACGAGACATGAGAGTTCGATAGTGCCAATCCGTGAACTTGCGACCATAAACATTAACTATGGGAAAAGCATTCATAGCTATGGAATATAGCTGGACCTCGACAAACTCAGGTTCAAGTACGAAGATAATTTGTTTATATTTATTCAAATACAAGTCATATTTTATTTTAATAGTATCTTTATGGCCCAAATGTAAACCATATTCCAATTTGAAGGGTGTTTTTGGCTAGAAAAGTTTGCTGAAACACATAGGCGATAGAGAAAATATGAGTTAACATTTCCATGTGCAAGCATATTCTCAAATATGACAACCTGTAATATATGCACATTATTAAAGAGGGACATGACGTCAACACCTTTGTGGATGACAGTGGGCTAGCACTATATTGCATTCTTATTACGATGATGCCTTAAAAAAACTAAAATAACCAACATTTTTTTCCAATTCAAGATGGACACAAAAAATTAATCAAATCCCATAATATTCACCCATTAATGCGTTTTAATGGGAGATGTCCTTGATCTTTCCTCTTATTAATACCAATTGTTTCGAACCTGCCTGGTGAGTTGTCACTAGTAAAATCATAATTAATGTGCATTGGTAAGGGGGGAAGGTGGCAAGGATGGAGGGGAGCGAAACATGCTTTCAAACTTTTGTAAAGCCGGGAGTTCGTGAACCCGTGGAACTTTGAAGACTCGATTAAGTATGGAAAGGAGAGGCGGTGAGAGAGAGTCATCATAGTTAGAGTCAGGCTTGCAAGTTCGAGGAGTCTGGGGTCGAATTGTAGATCACTGAAGTTTTGGGTGCAAGATGTATACCCCGAACACAGGGCATGAGAGTTCGATAGTGCCTACCTGCGAACCCACGGAGATAAAATTGGCTAAGTATGCAAATGAACAATGGTCGGTCAGAATCGTGATGTTAAGATATAGATGGAGATGAAGATTTTTCATTTCACCACCCCGAGAACCCGTGAGCATAGAAACGCGACTAAGTATATAACCACAAACGGATAATAGAGGGGAAGAAGAAAATGAAAAAACAGGTCAGTATAGAAGAGAAAAAAGAAAGGGAGAAAATAACTTTATTCCTCACACAAGAAGACTTAGTCTGATAATTATGAAGCCATAGAAACACATTAACTATGGGAAAAACATTTTCAGCTATGAAATATAGTTGGAGCTCAACAAACTCTGGTTCAAGTCCAAAGAGATGTTGTTTATATCTATTTCAACATTTTTCATATTATTTTATTTTAATAGTAATTTTGGTGGCCCAAATATAAAACCATGTTCCAATTTGCGTTTCTCAAGTGGAGATGTGTTTGTGAATACACATTTCCTTGAACCATAGTCCAGGGGTAGGGAAAGTGCAACGTCAACTGTTTGTTGAGAAGATATTTGTTGAAGATTAAACAATGTATTTCCATGTGCACGTATCATTTGCATAGTATCAATATGATTTCTTTCATGTTCTTTTCCTATTCTTCTGAATGCACTTGTCATAGATTTTCCAACCTTTGCCATGTACGAGGCATAATATGATGCTGTGGCATATGCATTGAGGACATACTGTGTGTCTATATTTGTATTCCACATAACTGGCTGGTACTTGGAGAAACTGTTGTTCCATATATGTTAAAGTTTTCGTTTAAGGAAAACTGTTGGTTGTTTAAGTGTAGATTGTATGCATTGGATGTACTCAACTTCTGTTAGATTTAGCTCTGCCAAGAAGTCTTGGAAGCTCATTAGGTCATCAAAGTCTCCTTGTTCTAGAAATGCGAACAAAGATTTAGATTTCTCAATGAGAACATTGTCCTCCAAACTAATTGCCTCTATGATTCTTGTTGTTCTCATTGGCGGCACAGGGAAGCTGTGTCTGAAATGTGAATTTTTTCATTTTTTACAGCGTCTTGTATGATAATGTCTATGAACTTTGGCAAGCCCTGGATCCAAATGATATGTGCTGCATGTCATGTATTTTTCCAGAAACTGCTCAATCCGTGAGATGTTGTCATTTTCATAGACCGATGCACCCTCTGCCCACAACAATGCGTGGCCATGCCCACTCCCTACATTATGGAATTCAACCACAAAACAATAGCCTGATAGCATTCACAAAAAAATGCCTCGTCAATTCACTCACTCGTTTGTTGTTTGCTTCTTGCTCTTGTTTGCTTCAACTTTGAAAGGTTGAAGTCCTGCATCTGCAGTTGGCCATGTTGTTGCACTTTGCACTGTTGGGATTCTACATCTGTGATTGGAACTTTGTTTCTGGTGTTCTGCATTGACGGGTAAGTTTCAGTGCTAGGGTTGCACTCAAACATATGGTTTTCAGGAACATAAAATATGAGGAGAACATTCAATTTCCTTTTTTATATCTCACTATGGGTGCAACAGAGGTGGATTTTGTGCCCAACATTGACATTCGAATGGGAACAAGACATTTTGGAGGGAAGAGAGTGAAAAAAAATGCACCAAACACATTGTTTTCACACAAGAACAAGACAACATCACACTCTTGTTTCTCTGACAAACATATCGTTTCCAGGAACATAAAATATGGCGAGAACATTCGATTTCCTTTTTTATATCTTACTATGGCTGCAACAAAGGCAGGTTTTGAGCCCAACATTGACATTCAAAGGGGAACAAGACGTTTTGGAAGGGAACAACATGAAAAAAATGCACCAAACACATGGTTTTTAGAAACAAAAAATACGAGGACAAAATTCGTTTTCCTTTTTTTTTATATTTCACTATGGTTGCAAAAGAGGTGGGATCTCTGGCGAACAACGACGCTGAAGAAAAAAACCAAGACAACATCAAACTCCTTTTTCTCTGGTCATGGTAGTCACATATGAGGATGTTCTGCAAGAGGATTTTGGCTCAGGCATTCCCAGTATTGAAAATTCTTACTTGCAAACTGAAAATAACAAACAACAACCAACGAACATGAATGCAACCACAACAATGAGATTCACTGGTGAATGGGGAACGACAGAAGTGCAATCCCTGGCTTGCAAACTACAACAACAGGTCCAATTGCGGATGCAGGACCCCAACCTTGAAAAGTTGAAGTAAACAAGAGCAAGCAACAAAAAACACATTAGTGAAAAAGTACCAAGAGGTCCAAATGCAGCCTCAGGACCTCAACTCTGCAAAGTTGAATCAAACAACAATAAGCAACATCCAGCGAACCAACGTACAAGCATGAACCAATCAACCAGGAATGTCGGTGAAGAAAAATATTGCCCAAATTCACTACAGATAAGATTGTATAAAAAAATCAGAGGAAAATGTATTGTAACATGTCTGTTAAGAAAACATTTCGGGCTGTGAGGCCTACCAGGTAAACATTTAAGGTTGTGAGGACTGTCTAAAGGCCTTCCACTGTGCAAACATTTAAGATAGTTACAGTTTGCATGGTTGGCATTCTGCATCCACAATTGGAACTGCGATTCTGTCATTCCCCATTCATGGGTAAGTTTTACTACGATGGTTTCATCCCTATTCGTTTTTTTTTTTTTGTTATATATATATTTTTTGTAGTTTGCAAGCAAGAATTTTCAATACTGGGAATGCTCAAAATCCTCTTGCAGAACATCTTTGTATGTGACTACTACGACCAAAGAAACAAGACTGTAATGATGTCCTGGTCTTGTTCCTGAACGCTAATGTTCGACACATAACCCACGTCTATCGCAGCCACAATGACATATAAAAAAGGAAATCAATTTTTCTCCTCACATTTTCTGTTCCTCAAAACCATATGTTTGGTGCATTTTCTTCAGACTCCACCTCATATTTTTTTTGCATTTCTATTATCCAACGACTCCTGGTTTGATGTCCAGGACATGGAAGTGGGCACATGTGATTGGAAGGGAGCAACCTGAAAAAAATGCACCAAACGTATGGTTTTCAGGAACAAAAAAAATGAGGATGGCTACGATAGAGGTGGGTTCTGTGTCAAACATTGACATTCAAGAACAAGACCAAAACAACGTCACATTCCTGGTTCTCTGGTCGTAGTACTCACATACAAAGATGTTCTGCAAGAGGATTTTGACTCAGGCATTTCTAGTATCGAAATTTTTCACTTGCAAATTGGAAATAACAAACAACAAATAGAAAGGTAAACATGGCACTGAAACCCACCTGTCAATGGGGAACAACAGAAGCATAGTTCCAATTGCGGTTGCAGAATCCCAAACATGCAAACTGCAACAAGAGCAACAAGCAAACAAGATCAACATCAACAGGAAAACAAGAAACTAGTGAACAAGCAACGTGCAAGCATTAACCACTGAACCAATAATGCCGTTGAAGAACAATATTGCCCATATTCACTGTAGACAACATTGTAAAAAAAAAATCGGAGGAAAATGTATTGTAACAGGCATGTTAAGTAAACATTTAAGGCTGTGAGGCTTGTTAAGTAAACATTTAAGTCTGTCTGGACCGTTGAAGGGCCTCGTGCTGTGTAAACATTTAAGAAAGAATGCAGTGTGACAAGTTTGTTTACGTATGCAAAATTATTATTTTATTATTTTATAATAATATAACATAATAACAATTAAAAAATAATATTAATAATAAAAGCAATAGTTCGAACAATAGAGACTATGCAAAAAACAATTTAGTCAAAGGAAGATGATGAAAAACTTTGGATATGCTAACTTATAAAACATTGGAAATAACTAAGGTGGTAATAAGACCTCCAATCTATTATCCAATATAATGACATATATGGTATTTTTTATTATGTACAAATCAATGTTTGTTCTCTAGTTCCAACAATATAGATTAGGCAAAATTATCGATTGCTATAGTCCGTCTAAGCCTTCCATAGAGACTGATAATAATAATAAGTCTTGTCCATGAAAATAAGTTTTTCTTAT
This sequence comes from Picea mariana, assembly GCA_032191745.1. Lineage (NCBI taxonomy): Eukaryota > Viridiplantae > Streptophyta > Pinopsida > Pinales > Pinaceae > Picea > Picea mariana. Next base: position 36,692 of record JASDQU010206069.1, read on the forward strand.
GTTTTGCCTTGAAAGTCTTCTTGACTAGATAAGAAACATCGCA
>JASDQU010206069.1:42024-54209 GCA_032191745.1 Picea mariana
AAAAAAAATACAAATGCCATCAACTTTGAATTGTACAAAATATTATATTATTTTATTTTAACATAACACTCAAATAATTGTGAAAGAAAAAGTATAATTGTCATCCATTTGAATTTTACCTACAAAATATTATTTTATTTTATTTAAATGTGTCTAGGAAAAAGGTACCTAAATGAGAACAACCAAAAAAAAAAAATGCATATCCATGCCAAAAAAGAAATGGTTATTTATTTAACAAGATGGGCCCCAACTTTTGACAATATATATAAAAAAACAATAAATATTTATTACAATTACATTGGGGAAGTGAAGGCAACAATAAGACTTCAAAGTTTTTGGCCAATAAGATATCACATAAATGAGATTTAAAATTTAAAATAAATAATTATTTTTTAAAACTTTGGATAAAGGGGTGCATATTTTATGGTCAACCATGAATTAATAGAAAGTCAATGACGTTACACCACTATTTAATTTATTAAGATTTTTTATAACTTGATTTAAATTTTATTTTATGTTAATTTTTGTTTTCATTTTTATAGTTTATATTTTGATTTATAATTTTTTTTCCTAATATAAAGGATTTAGAAAGAACACTAGCAAGGAAACCTATCACCTATGTTAATTATTTTGTATAATTTTATTTTTATATAATTGGATGATAAACAAAACCAACTCTTTGACATAGTTTTTATTTGTTTCAGATTGAGCATAGACTTACTTGTCATAAGAGGAGTTGATGAAAGGAACGACATCACGACTGGGCAATGCCACGAAACTTCACCAATATCTTCTCAACAATTAATCAATAATTAATAATTACTGCATATACAAAGACATCATTTTAGGGTTCCTTTACCACAAGTACAAGTAGTGGTAAAAGAGACATTGATTTATTTGAATGGAGATTTTTTGTGATGCTAATTCAGTCCCTTCAACTTCCAACAACACATAAACTCAGTCCCTTCCAACAACCTTTTGTCCGACCAACCTTCTATTACTTCATCTTCTGAATGGTCTATACTGATGTTCTGAGTGGAATGTATTTACAGAATTAGAATGTGATTTCGATACCTTCATGGCCTCTATTTCTTTCTTGATGATGTAAACGCGACTCAAAGCATAGATGTGAAGTTGTAACTTATTTGAAGACAAGGTAGAGTTGCGTAGGTAGATGGTGTGTCCGCCATTAGGATATTCCTATAATGAGTAGCAAGCGATATTGTAGCGTCTCCCAAGCATCCATTGAGTTCAAATAGTGTCCATGGAGCATGCGTGAATTTGATCTTCCTTGTCTAGTTTATTTACAAGTTGTGGTGAAAGAAATGCTTAGACTTCATCCATCGAGGTTACTTTCCCTTCTCCACTTTTCGATGGAAGCCTGCAATGTGCAATTTGTTGGGCTATGAAATCCACAGAAACACTCACGTTTTGGTGAACCTTTGGGCCATAGGAAGGAACCCAAAGTCATGGGAGGATCCAGAAAAGTTCGTGACAGAGAGATTCATGGAAGGTAGTTGTATGGATAAAAAAAATTAAATTTTTTTGAGTGGATTCCATTGGGAGAAGGCAGGAGAGGATGCCGAGGAGCGTTCTTGGGAATGCTTCTTATATAATTTGTAGTCGGGAAGCTGGTGCACATGAAGAAAACTGACCTGACCTGTACAGGTAGCGTGCCGATCTCCTTGCCCATAGTGTGTTGAGTACAAAAAGTCACCTCCAATAAATGTAGTAGGGTCTCGGACACACTGCAATCCAAATCAATTTAATATGCGAGCTCACACTTGCACAGAGAAGGCAACACAAAGGAGGACAAGTTGTCAAGCTACCACAATCATCCATGAGATTAATGTTTTTTCATTGCATAGTGTCACCACTCTCCTCCACTTCGTCCACCCATGACATGATGCCAATGAGTTGACATGGAGAGGAAATGTGCCCAACACTGCATTTGCTCCCAGGGCAACCATAATTAAATCACAAGGTCGTTTTTCCCATAAATCCTGGAGCAATGACAATTGAATTGTAATATCAGACAGGAACAGACAGGGCATCAGGGAACGCAGGAATAGACAGGAACACCGAGGAATAGACATGAACACCAGGGAACATCAGGGAACACCACCCAGAATGCAGGCACAAAACTCGTAAGAGGAAACACCAACCAAAATGCGGGTTATGGGAGCTTATCTCAATCAAAGTCTGTCATATGCAGGGAACAACCAGTGCACCCCACAGGGATAGCGACGGATAGTGAACATGGATATCCGAGGGAAAAGGGATAGCGACGTGAACATGGATAGCAAGTTAGGGAACAATAAGGGCACAATGGAACATTTTTCATTCCTTTGTCTTCAATAGACAGATAGGTATTGTCCTGATCCTTATTTTTGTGTTTTTTCTTATCCCCTATGGCAATGATAATACATTCAACACACATAAAAAATGGACAAGAGGTACCTGTCTCTAATGAAACAAACCATTTAGGTCAAGTGAAAATTGTCTCTTCAAGCAAAGTAGGGAAGTGGGTTTGGATCAATTCCAAACAATGTCGGGATATTTTAAAATGTAGAGCTGCTCGTTTAAAATGGGAGAAGACAAGGAAAAAATTGGCCCTCCATAATAAACTTTCAAACAAGCCTCTTTTGCAAGGGTGTAGCAACAGCATGACTAAAGAAAACGATGATTATGCCTTGTACAATCCCACATCCACACCTCTCACCTAGTCACCTAACCTGTATGTGATCCGAAATCGGATCCAGAAGCCTGACAGGGCTTGAAAAATGCTCAAAAATGAAAGTGCTCGGAATACGACAAAACCGGTACCATTGCGTTCATCTCGTCTTCCTGATTCCGGTGATATATTTACTTTGTCAAACAGGCTCCGTATGGAGAAGATATCGCATTCTGTCTGAAAAGTCAAACAGGCAAAAAAATTGCTGACTGTGCAGTTCGTACAGTCCGTACGGACGCTGACGTGGCATGTCCGTACAGACGACACGTGACATGTCCGTACAGACGACACGTGGCAAGTCCATACAGGTGACACGTGGCAGGCAGATTTGGACATTTGGGCATACAGATGGACCAATGCAGAGGTGACACGTGTCACCACTGGAAGGGTGACACATGGCACGGATGACGTCAGCATTTGACGTGGAGACCGTACGATGATGTGGCAGGGATGATGTGGCAGAGCTGAATTGGCAGGTGACATGGCATGATTGTACATCGACGTGGCAGTTTTGGATTGGCTGACATCTGGGCGAATAAGTTTGTGACACGTGGCATATTATGGTCAAATGGCGTGGTGCCACGTGGCCCAGTCATGGGCTGCCATGTGGCACCCATTTATTTGGTTTTTGGTTTGTAAAATTATGTTGGAGGTCGTGGGGTTCGACCCCCGGACCTCCCTCACCGACGACGCCTTCGCAACGCCCGTCCGACCAACGGACCATCGATTGGTTCTTAACATGTATGTGTGTATTGTTATATTTAATTTCACATATGTTTGAATATGGCGGGAGGTCGGGCCGGGGCTTGGCCTCGGCCCGTGGTCGTTGCATTGTATATATATGACCGTGTTATATAACAAATGGCCCGTGGTCGTTTGATTTTTGTATGTGACCATGCCATATCACCCGACAGTTGGCGCGGGAGTTGGTTACGACTGTTAGCCAACGGTCATGTGCCATGTAACCGGGAGTTACCACTTAGAACGCGCGGGCGGTTTAAACCGTTTTGGTCCATGGCCCTATGGGATATGCCACGAGACCCGGTGTCAACGCAGAGAGGGGCCAGCGCTTAGCCACGGGCTAGCACTTGGCCCTATGAAGTCATGTGACCGTTCCAGGAGGGGCGCGCGTCGTACGAAGGGGGCTTATGCCCAATAACTTTTATATTTTGGGTTTTAAACTATTGTTTAACCTATTTTAATTGTAATTAAGCCCATTGTTAATGGTTTTTGGGAGTTATTGGGTAGTTTTGGAGCCTAACTTATTGGAGGAAGTTGGAGATGAGCAACTAACTTCCTAGCTATATAACTAAGGCCTGTTTGACTTTTCGGACAGAATGCGATATCTTCTCCATACGGAGCCCGTTTGACAAAGTAAAAATGCCACCGGAATCAGGAAGACGAGACGGACGCAACGACACTGGTTTCGTCATATTCCGCACACTTTCATTTTTGAGCATTTTTCAAGCCCTGTCAGGCTTCTAGATCCGATTTCGGATCAGTATGTGCAAGAGTTACTAAATTCCAAGAGGAGATTGGAGGTTTTGGAAGTCAAAGAACATGAGAGGGGCCATAAAATCCAGCTACAGTAGAAAATCAGGGCTTAGCAGAAAAAAATATAGTTTCAAAAGGTCAAGTGACATTATTGCAAGAAGTCCTTCTAGTAACAAAGGCTAAATGGCAATGTATGAAGGATGCCAGGAAAATCAGGGAAGATTCTGCTATGGAAAATAGAGGGGGGATGAACTCTAAAACATCCAAAGCTAAAGGGAAAACAATTGAACAAGAAGACACCCAAGGAATGAAAGCAAGGGATGAAGAGAAAATAGATCTTACAAAAAATTCCAAAACATGGACACAAGTTCTTAGTAATTCTGCTAGTATGGAAAAAGAAACAAACAACCAGGGGGGTGGCATGTAAGATAGAGAAATCAAAGAAAGACAAGTAAGATCAACAAACATAATTATCAAAGGTGTGAGAGAGTATGGAAAAAACAAATGTACTCTCGATCTTGCAAGTAAATTTTTGGAGGACAAGTTTTTTTGGCAAGGTCGAATTTGCCAAGCATGGAGGGTGGGTAAACCCAGTGGCGAGAGAGCTAGGCCAATAAAAGTCATCATGTCAAGCATAAGTGACAAGCAAATTCTTATAGGAAAGAAGCAACTCCTGAGGGGCTCTTGCTTTTTTTCTAGATGAAGATTTAACTATTAGACAACAAGAGGAAAGAAGAGAAGAGATGTCAAAGGTTAGGACAACAAGGGATGAGGGAAAAAGGGCATGTTTGTTCAAAGGCAAAGTTGTTATTGCCTTTTTCGGTCCTCATTCTAAAACAAGACATCAAGGTGGTAGCCAAGAAGTGACAACAAATTCATTAGCATGAAACTATGCAACACGGCCAGGATGGGCAAGTAGGGGTGAAGACTCAACTTTGAGTCTTGTAGGACAAAACAAATAACAATCAGATTATACCCAGGTTTCCTTCATACTAGTTTTTTGGAACTACATAGGTAATCCTTGGAGGCAAGGACCTGGGTTAAGACCTATCGCGAAAGATAGAGACATAATTTGTCTATTGGAAACACATGAGCATGAAGGGTGCAAAACACTTCTGTTTGAAGGGTATGTGAAGATGGTAGTGTGGAACAAGGCAACTGAGAATGGTAAAGGACACGTGGGTATCATGGTCTTAGTGACGAAGAAAAACAATCATCTCATTCAATTAGAAAGAGAAGACTCAAATAAACAATTCATTTGGTTTAAAATATTAGAAAATGGTAACACCATCAGAATTGCAGCATGTTATTTTTCCCCACAAGTTTCAAAAACTTACAAAAGTAGGGGGCTTGACCACAAAGACCCCTTTGCAGCCTTAAAAAACCATATTGCAGTATACTCTAAACTAAGTGAAGTCCTTATAGTGGGGGATTTCAATGCTAGGACAACAAGTGAACAAGCTAGTATTCTTCGCTGTAAGGAAGACTGCAATCCCATTTGGCTTACATAAGAAAGAAATCATCAGCGGACAAGAGTTTCAGAGGACAACAAAAGATGCAACCTTTTTGGGGAGCAACTGCTCACTCTATGTGAGGCATTTGAATTAGTCATTTGTAATGGGTTGGCTAGATGGGCGAATTCTGGTAATTTCACCTGCAATACCTACAATTGAGCAAGTGTAGTAGACTATGCAATTTGCTCACATGGATTGTGTGAGAAAATGGAAGAAGTTTTGATTGGTGAACAAATGTCGGAGTTGAAATCTGATCATAGACTGATCTATTTAAGTTTCACTTGGGCTGAACAGAAGTAATGTGGGACAAAAAATCAGTGCATTCAACAACCTCCTTCAAAGGGCATAATTATTTTGACTCAAAAAAACTGTAACACCTTCAAGATAGCGCTAGAGAGGTTATTTAACAAGGAGAAAATTCAGTTCCAGGGCCTCCATAGTCTTGAGCTAACAAAGTTAATTCAAAGCGCACTTACAGAATGCAAAAGAGAAAAAAATAGGAAATCTGAAAGAAATTGTTTTCGAGTTAATGCTTGGTTTGATGAGGTACGCAAAACAACAAAGAAAACTTTGAAAGAGTCAAGCTAGAAAGAAATAAACATAAAAAGCTACAAGCAAATTGTAAGAAATAAAAAATCTGATTTCATGATCTTAAGGAGGGAGGAATTGATTTTCTTGGGGAAAAATAACTCCAAGTTATTTTGGAAGGAACTTCAAACGAGAAAGAAAAAAAATGAAAATAATATCACAGCTTATAATGGTTCGAGTATGCAGAGTGACTTTATAAGCAGGATCCTAAGGTTGACCCCCCTCCCTTGGTCAATACTACTACTAATCTCTTCACCGTGTAAGAGATTGAGGTGGGTATCAAAAAGTTGGGTGTTGGAAAAGAAAAAGATTTAGTCGAACTCCAAGCAGAATATTTAAAATGGGGCTAAAAAACTCTTGCACCTCACATTATGAAAATTTTCAACAACAACATTCAACATGGATTCCCTATAGGTTGGACAATGAGTCTAGCAATACCGCTTTTCAATATTGGGGATGTCAACAATCCCTCCAACTATAGGACTATAATGATAAACCCCTTGTTTGCAAAGTTACTCGGAAGTATGCTAGAAAATAAAATCAGCAAGTGGGCGGAATAAAGAGATAAGCATGCCAAAGGGAAAGCAGGTTTCGGACCTTAACACTCAATGATTGGTCACGGTATAACTCTAAGGAACATCATTGAAAAATTGTGGGAGAAAAAAGAGGAAGTCTTTTGTTGCTTTGTCGGTTTCAAAAAATCTTTTGACACGGTCCCTAGAGATAAGATTTGGCATAGAATAGAGGAACTTGAGGTTCCTATGCATCTTAGAGCAGTTGTCCATAGGCTATATGAGGAGGTTAAATTCAAAATCATAACGTCAGCTGGTATCTCCGAAAGTTTTAGGAGTGATATCGAGGTCAAGCAAGGGTGCCCATTGTCCCCCATCCTTTTTGGTTTATATATAGACAAACTTGAAGAGTGGTTAAACTCTCAAGAGGGTGATGGTGCTCTTTTGGGCGAGTTTGTGATAAGGCTTCTTTTGTATGCAGATGACCTTATTCTGATTGCTAAATATGCTCTTGGATTGCAAGAACACTTAATTTCCCTTGAGCACTTATGTAGTACAATGGGGATGCAAGTCAATACTAGCAAGACAAAAGTGGTAGTTTTCTTTAGAAAAATAAAACAAAAATAAAATCAACATACGTTCTACTTTGAAGGAAACACTCTTGATGAAGTGGAAAATTACAAATACCTCAGAATTGACTTCAACAAAAATCTAAGTTGGGAAGGTTGCAGAAAGAAAATAACTTTGGGAGGTTGGGAAGCGTTCTATGCTTTCCAAAATAGGTGTAGAGAGGCAGAGCTATGGGATTGGAAGACTATGCAAACTCTCTTTGGGATTTTAGTGATCCCGGTGGTTCTCTATGGTTGTGAAGTGTGGTCCAACTGTACATCTGACTTACAGTGGAAGCAAATTGAGAATATTAAAAAACGCTTGATTAGAAACAAGTTTAAAATTAAAAATCCAGTTCCTTATGATATCATGCTGAGTGAAATGGGGGCTGCTCCTATTGAAGAATTTGCTATGGCGCGTCTCATAATATATCTAAAAATAATTGAGCAAATAGAAGATGGTCGGTGGCCTAAGGTCGTCTTCAATGACATATTGTGCAAAAGAAAGAAGACGTGGATGCGGAAAAATATTAAATGACTTAGTAAATGGGATATTCACTTGAACAGGTACCCTACGAACAATAAAGAGATAAAGGCTTTTGTTATTGATAGGTTCCACAAGCTCATCATCAAAAAGTTACTACAGTTGAATAAGAAATCTTGGCACAAGAAGCTGATTTTTGCACTTTTGGCAAACATGGTAAGTACAAAGAAGTCTATTGGCATATCTCCATTCCACGTTGTTTATGGTACAAAGGTAGTTTTTCCTACTTCACTTGGGATTCCAGTCATGAATATATTGCAAGAGTTAGATGTTGAACCTAACAATATTAAGAGAAGGATAAGTTAGTTAGTTCATGTCCATCAGATGAGAGAAAAGGCATTCAAAAATGCTCAATTATATCAAGACAAAATGAAGAGAGTGTTTGATAGAGGAACCAAGGATGATGATTTTCAGATCATGATTTGGTGTTAAAATGGGATGCAAGAAATGAAAACAAGGGTAAACATGCTAAATTTGAAAATCTTTGGAAGGGGCCATACAAGCTTGCAACATATCATGGGAGCAATGCATTTTTGTTACAAGAGCTTAATGAAAAATACATCAATGGAGGACTTTTTAATGGCAGGTTTCTCAAACATTATTCTACTTAAAGTAATTTGATTTCCCACTTCATTGTAAATATCCATTTCTTTAGTATTGCAGGTTTAGGTAGCACCCAAAAAAATTTGAATCTCGAAGAGAAGGCCCTAAGATTTGATGAGTATTACTAAGTGTGTTGTGTATATAAAAGGTCAAGTCAATTTTGAGTCATTTTAGTCAGTCAATAAAGAGCCCTATGGATTAGGCTACTAATCTTCTTGTTCTTTGGCACCTCACAGGGAGGATGCCATCCTCATTGGAGCCAATGTTAGTTTCCTATAAATAGATTGTTAGGATGCGAGTAAAAAATGTATGATAGGGTAAATTCATGCTTTGTTCTCATAAAGACCATGGCATGATTTCTCTTAGGTTAAGAGTCATTGGTTTTGTGATTGATAAGTTTGTTTGAGTAAGGTCATAAAATAAAATTTGAGTCATGAAACTTATGGTCTTGATGCCAAGTTATGGTTTTTCATGTCACTAAAGAGTCATTATGAGAGATCATGAGGTCAATTCAAGTCAATTAGAGTCAGTCTTGTCATGGTTCAAAGAATTTCATAAGCTCAAATCTATTGGAGGCACGCAACATAATCAAGCAAATCATTGTGCAGCGCAAGTTGCTGCACAACGTCCTAATGTTGCACAATTGAGTATTAAGGTACGATGACATATGATGGGTATAATTGATGGTTTATTTTGGATTTATCATTCAAATTTTTCCTCCTCCAGGTGAAGAAACCCCCATATATCACTTTCTTTCTCTACAAATTTGAAAATCTTCCATCTAAGCTTGCTGCACATGGGCTGCAGGGGACGCTGCTCACAACGTTGCACATATTCAAACGACCTTGCTTCCACACCATCCCATTGACTTTTAAGATTCTTGGTTGAATTTTGAAAGGAAAACCTTTCTTATGAACCAAAAGATTCAATCTTCGCTTTAAATCTATATCCTTTGCTACATTGAATTGAATTTTACAAATTCGTTGCCATCTAAAAATGTTGCGTTTTATACTGCACACAATCCTATTTTATCATTTTCACAAAGGATTGATACATACCAGCATCATGGAAACTACAGAAGGAAGAATAAGGAGGACACAGGGTGGTGATATCGTTATATTTGAGCCTTAGGGTTTAAAGTTAGTGAATACAAAGCCAACAATCAGAGTCTCTTTTGAATAAGTGGGTTGTAACAGGTTTTGTGAAAAGCTTCAAGGGTACACCATGCAGGTGGAAAAAGAGTTTTCATTAAGTTTTAATGGCTTTGGGGCTAAGGTGGGAAACCTCCAGTTTCATGTTTCTGAAGATACCATCGCTACTGCAACATAAACCCCTGCTCATGGAGAACAATGGTCCAAAGGTATGCAATTGGATCTATACTACTATCATGAATTTTTGAAACCTGAATTTATAAACACTGATTTTGGAGCCACCATACCTAGAGAGATTCTATTAGAGAACCATAGAAATTTTCTGAGGGTAATCCAAAGGTTCTTTACATGTGAAGGGAGATTCACTAGGGTCTACCAATACAATATCAGGCTCTTAATGCATTTCACTGGTAGGAAACCCTTGAATCTACCCTATTACTATTTCAGAAGCCTAGGGAAGATGGATGACAGAGTACAAGTAAGTAGAGATCAAGGAGAACCTAGCCTCTTTCATGTTTATTTGATAAAGTTGTTGGTATTAGAAGAACTTAGAAAGAGGAATTAGGATTGGGAAGTTTTTATAGCATCATCATAGATAACAGTTGATTCTTTAAAGAACCCTCAAAACATGAAAGATACACCTTCATTAATAGAAAATACCACTACATATGTCCATAAAAGTTTTGTAAAGAAAAGGGAAAAGGAGACTGAAGAACCCGCAGTAAGTCAACAAGCTAAAAAGAAGGGAAAAAAGCTCCAATTTTCCCCAGAAGAGGTCACAGCTCCTAGCAAACCAGTTACTAGGTCAACAACTAAAAGAATGTCTGCCATGCCTTCATCACAAGCACCTAAGGAAGATCCAAAGGCCTTCACAGAAGTAGACTATCCTAGTGACAAAGACAACCTAATCATTGAGTTGCAAGAACAGTTAAAGAAAGCCCACTTTTTCATATCATAGTTGCAGTGTGAAAATAGTGAAATGAAGAAAAAGGCTTTGGAACAAGCCTCTAAGAAAGACATTTCAGTAATTGGTGAAACATCATTCCCTGTAACTGCAACAAGATATAAAACAAAGGGTGAAGGAAAGACAATGGAGCATAATTTAGAAGTGAAAGAAATATATAAACTTATTGTTCCTTTGACTAGATCCTCAGCCAGGAAGTTGAAAACCTAGGAGGAACCTCCTGCAAGAAATCAACCAACACAAAAGAAGGATGATGGGGAACAACATACTTTCAACGTGTTAAGGAAGCAATTGAGAGAAGCACACATTATGAGAATCCATCAAAGGGAGGAGATCAGAAGAACAAAAACAACATGTAAAGAAGTCCTTAATGATTGCGAGCCTGCAATGGACCATGCCATATTCATGGTGAAAAGGAATCTTCCTCTACAAAGAAAAATTAAGAACATATATAAGAAACATATGACTTTGAGAAAGGAGAATAAAGCCCTCAAACAAATCTTGCAACAATTGGAGACATAAAAGAAGGGGAAAGACAAGCTTGACTTGCTTGCTGAAGCAACATAAATTTAAATTCCTTGGAGCTAGATTCATCAAATTTTCCTTTTTTGACTATGCGCAACAGAAAATCCTAATTCTAAATGATCAAAATCCCCTAAGTGTTTGGATGGTATTCTTATGCATACTGGTATCTTTTGATGGATTATCATACATGATCAATTTTGTTACCCTATTACACATTGAAAATTTCAGTTTTGATTTGTGAAGGAAAAATTCATAGTTGTGTAACAGGCACGCTGCGCAACTATATCAGTCTATTTTGGAGAAACAATATGAGGTTTTTGTTAAACTTTGGAATGGGATATCTCAATGGGATATTGAGATAAATTTTTACTGCATCAACTTAAAGAATTAACCAATTCAGATCAAGAAAATCAAACAAAAATATTAAGAAGATCAGTTGCTACGCAACTGCACTGCGCTTCTCATGTAGGTTTTTGTTGCGCAACGAGCATGCTGTGCAACGGTGACACATCAACCAGTTTGCCTCCAGATCGACAAGGTCAGGTCATCATATGTGTCATCTCTCCTCCAACAAGTATCAATGTCGAAGATCATCATTTTTAGGGACTCAAGGGTTTGTTTTGATCAAGTTGTTATGGTGTAATTAATGAGTCAAAGTTGACTCCTTTTTCTTAGCAGTTTGTTGAAGATTTTGTTGTTGAATATGTGTAACTGTTAGCATTATCATAGGATGATAGTTGAATTCGAATTTGGTAGCATAGGAAGATATTTTTGTATATATTTTATGAAGCTATAAGAGCTAAGGGTTAGCAAGTGTGTAAGGAAGAGACTATTGAATACTTTTTTGTAATTTCTCTCTGATATTAATGAAATTACTGGATCAGAAGTCCTTGAGATTTGACTCAAGAGATACATGTGATTGTGCTACTTTATGCATGTGATCTTCCG